>CM071872.1:36113890-36149136 GCA_036759665.1 Gynandropsis gynandra | reverse complement strand
TGTACCCGTTTCTTTGTAAACTTGTTGATTTGTCACCATTGTCATAAATTGTGTGACGCCTTCTATAAACTCTTTCGATACGCTTTGAGATTCTGGATCAATTCTTTTGTACATCCATTGTCTAGAAACGAAAATGTTCGATCTTGATGAAGATGCCATTATAATCGCAAACACTATAGAAGATATGCGGTGAAAGATATGAGAGTTGCTTATGAAAAACAAATCAATGGTTGAGGGGTTAAATAGATTATTTATAGGCGAATTAGGGACGGATTACGAACTAAGAAAATATTTTTCCGAAAATTCGTCCCGAATCCGTCCCTAAATTGGTTTTTAAAGTCCTCAATTTAGGAACGGTCCCGAAACCGTCCCTAAAATTGGGTACGGAAGGAGATGCCGTCCCCAAATTTAAGGACGCCCGTGCTCTACCATCCCAAATCTGGGACGCCCTACTCATCCGTCCCTAATTGGTCTGCAAATACGGACGGATTAGAGACGGCTCGTTGGTACGCAAAATTGGGGACGGATTTGAGACGTATTTCATTATCCGTCCCTAATCCATGTATAATTCGTCCCTAAATTTAGGGACGGAAATGTCAGTCCCCAAATTTCGTCCCAAATCTTGAATTTTCTAGTAGTGTTGTCAATGAATTCATGAGGTTGCGGTATTAATACTTCCTTAGTAAGATTCCTTGTAAGAAGGCATTGTTGAATATAGTTTTTTTAGAGATCATCCATAAAAGACAACAAGAATAGGAACATGACTAATTCTAGTAACCTTAACTACTAGACTGAAAGCCTTGTGAAAATCCACACGAGATTGATGATAAAATCCTTAACAATGAGGCATGATTTGAAATGATCAACGAAGCCAACATGATTTTGCTTGATATGAGATTTGAAACCAACAATATTCTAAGTTTTTTTAATAAAACAAGTGCCCATGATTGATTGCAGATAAGAACATCAAAATCACCAATTATTGCACAATACTACTATAGATGCTTTAGTGCTTTAGTGATTGTAGATGGTTTAATATCATGCAAAACGCAAGAAGCATTGTAGGAAAAACTTTGAATATAGGTTTTGATATATTGTTGTTGGATCTCGTCTGTATCAGATGTATACTGGTGAAGGTAGAATAACATTATCATGAATCATAAGAGTTCTCTCTATAATGTCATCGGTGGCAAATAAAAGAACATGTAACAATTTTGAGAAGAGGAATAACCTGGAAATACACAAGGAACAGATCAATGATCAAGTTTGCGTAGGAATATTGACATAACCATAGATAGCATATACATCCAAAGACTCGAAGTTTGTTGTAGTTGGATGAATGATGTAATAGAAGTTCAAAGTGTGACGAATGAGATAAGTTTGGTGTTAATGATTAAAGGAGATAAACATCAATAAGGAATGCAAACGACAAAAAATGAGCATGAAGAGATGCATGAAAAGGGTGGAATATACAAGTTTCTAGAAAGTGATGGTGACGACATTAAAATATAACGTTATGTTTGTTCTAGCTTTTCCATCAATTAAATACTATGTTATGTTGATAAAAAATGTATTAATTAGAAAAATTCCGTTAATTATGATATACTAAATTAATTATGCAAAACCAACAATCAATACGAATGATATATATAATCAAAGCAAAAATAGTATTTCAAACTACTATATAATCAATTATAGTTACTATTAAAACACTGTGAGTTTAATAATTATCCTATTTCACGTATCTAAAGTTTTCAATATGTATGATCATTCAAGACACAATCGAAAATAAAAAATGGTAATTATTATATTATAATTATGATATTATCATTGATGCTTTTGGAATATTTAGTTTATTAATCAACGGAATGATTGCTCGTTCTTAACTAAACCCAAAAGATAATATGTTACAAATCTGTGTCAAGTTAGAGAGAATTAAATTATAATTCTTGAAAAAAAAAATATATTCAACTAATCCAAGAGTACAAAAACAATGTTTTAATATTAAAATTTTATTTTAAAAATAGTGAATGCCATATCTTAAAAAAGACAAACTAAATTAAAAAATGTTGAAATATAAAAGAAAAAAATTGATGAGTAAATTACAAATATCAACTTGAACTTAATCGAGATCAAGATTAAGAGTTTCATTGCTCCACCTTTAATATAGCAATGGTTTTAGAATATTTTTTAATTAAGGGATACAATCCATGTGATTGTTACGAGGATATTCTTTGAAATCTTATTGAATGCTCTAACGATATTATCTAAGATTATAACTATAGAATATCTGAAGTATATAAGAGAATATCCTCTAAGTATTCAATGAGATCTCAAAGAATATACTCATAACAATAAAATGAATTGTATAACTTAATACATTTTAGAATTTAATGTCAAATTTATTTAGTGTTTTAATAAGAACATAAATTTGTGTGTTCTAAAAATTTCAAAAGATTTTCAGAACGCTTCTCTTCTTTGTTTTCTCATGATCGAATTATTTGTAGTTGGTGGCCTCACGATTTAATCATATTAGGTAAGTGTGAGAATAACCCACGAGAAAAAAAAATCATTCAAGGCTAAAATTATATGTTAACAATAATGAGTGCCCGCCTAAAAAAAGAATCTAAATTAAAAAAATGTTGAAATATGAAGAAAAGACTTTAATAAGTAAACGAAAAATATCAACTTGAACTGAATCAATAAGATCAATACATAAAAGGGTTATAATACTAAAAGTTTTATTACTTCATATTCTTTGAGATAGCAATTATTTGAGAAAATTTCAATAATTTAATATCAAATTTATTTAGTGTTTTAATAATATCATTGGATTTTACGTTCTTAAAATTTCATTTTTTTAGATTCTCAAGGCGGTTCTCTTTTTGGGTCTCCGATGATAGTATTGTTCGCAATTGGTGTCCTCAAGATATATGCATATTAGGTATGTGTGGGAATAATTAATATGTGTAGTTATTCATAATTATTAGGACTAATATGGCGATAAGTGCATTGATCGATCTTATCAATTTTTTTTTTGAAAATTTTTCGTGTCAAACTATTATTTTTTACTAGGACATGGATAATCGTAGAAAGCATCACATGGAGTTCAAAACATAATGGAAAACTAACAATGAGAATATATTAATCAATACGCTGAAAAAATGATGGACCTCTTCCATGATATTTTACCAACGCCAACTATCGCTGAGGTGTGGAAATACTTGGAAGTAAAAATATTCTATGACAAGAGATAGATCCACCATAAAAATTTCTACCGGATAAAAACAGAAAAGGGAAAAAACTAGAATAGAAGACGAAGGAAGAAAACAATCAGAGAAGAGTGGATGTATGGATGGGAATGGTGAGATTCAGAAGTCAAATAAAACAAAAAAATTGACATCCTCTTATATATTCTAATTTAAATTATGGAACAATATTATGATGTTTATAAAGAGCAACACAAGAGATAGACCTCCCATAAAAAAAGGTATACTGAATAGTAGTACATTTCTGTAGCTATTTGACATTATATTTACCTTCTTCTATATCTACTTTATGACAAATTACGAAAAAAAAATATAAAACATATAATTGAAACTATTAAAAGTAAAACATATTTAATCACAGAAAAATATAACCATATAACACAAGAGTCTCAAGGTTGAAAGCTTTCTTGCTCATATTTCATCATAGGAAAGTTTACGTTAACAGTATCACAAGTAATCCTTCATATGATATTCAATTTCTAAAAATAAAAAAGATAAGTTATTTTTTTTCTTCTATTCGATACAATAACGACTAAGATATTAATTTAGTTTGGAGAGTTGCAAACAACTTGGCATTCACAAAGACGTTGATTATTGGACTGAGGAGTACACTTACAATTCTTTGGCATAGCACTTGCACTCCTAGAGCCTAAGAAATCTAGAAAACAAGTTTGGCTTGGACTCCCCCTGTCGGTGCAAGATCCATTAAATACATCCTTTGAGGGACACCAAACCGGATTTGCTGATGGTGCTAATCCTTAAGATCCAAAACATTCATTATCAAAATAGATTCATTATCATTAATTATCTGTATATGTGATCTAATATTTTATGATAAAACATCACACATACTAAGTTGTGATTAAGATTTTCAATTAAAAGTAAACTGAACCAATATAAATAATTATAATCGGGGTTTTGGTGTAAATAAATATATTTTTATAGCTATATATTATCATACCTTGGGATATATGACAAGGCAAAATGGTGAAAACAATACATGATATAAACAAGATTGCAACAAACTTCATTTTTTGGTATTTGATCTCCTTTACTAAATTCTTTTTTATTTTTATTGATATGTAATCATCTGTTACGAGGCCAAATATTTATAGAAATTTCAAACAAAGATGTTAAATCTGTTAATTATGGAAATGCATTTTGATTGTGTGACCAACTAGTTTTTGATATAACAAATTTTGGTCATTCATTGATTAAGTATAAACACATTATATCATGCATCCTAATGTATATGGAATAATATTTATTGTACATTTTTTATTATATGATGTCAAGGATTTATTATAATGCAACTTATTCAAATCATAATAGCAAATATGTAAGTGTTGGCTTTTTAATCCATGTTATGTTTGTTTTAACTTTTCCATCAATGGAATACCATATTATGTTGATTCAAAATGTAATAAAAAGAAAACTTCCTTTAATTATGTTCTATTAAATTAATTATGCAAAACCAATAAAAGATATGAATAATATATATATTCAAAACAAAAATTCTATTTCAAACTTTTATATATAATCATTTATAGTTAGTATTGGATAACACTATTAACTTAATAATTATCCCATTTCACATATCTAAATTTTTCAATTATGTGTGATCATTGAAGATACAGTCGAAGATAAAAAAAAAAGATAATTATTATAGTAAAATTATGTTACCATCATTGATGCTTTATGAAATTTTTAGTTTATAAATCAATAAAATGATTTTTCTAGCTTAAATGAACAAGAAAAGACAATATCTTAAATGAACAAGAAAAGACAATATCTCATAAGAATCACATGAATTGTATACTTAATAATTATCCCATTTCATATATCTAAATGTTTCAATTATGTGTGATCATTCAAGATACAATCGAAGATCAAAAAAAGATAATTATTATATTAAGATTATGTTACAATCATTGATGCTTTATGGAATCTTTAGTTTATAAATCAATAAAATGATTGATCTAGCTTAAATGAATGAGAAAAGACAATATCTTACAAATTTGTGTCAAGTTAGGAGAACTAAATCAATAATTCTTGAAACATAGATTCAACTAAACCAAGAGCATAAAAAATATATAAATTTTTATTTTAACTATAATGAATTCACATGTCTTAAAAACATAAAAAAAATCAATTAAAAAATCATGAATGATAAAGGAAGAACTTTAATGAGTAAATACCAATACCAACTTGAACTTAATCGAAATCAACAATAATATTGTTATATGACTAAGAGTTTCACTACTTCAGCTTTAACATAACAATGATTTGAGTATTTTTTTTATTAAAGGATACAATCCATGTGTTTGTTACGAGGATATTTTTCCAGTTCTCATTGAATACTCTGAGGTTATTCTCTGAGATATTTTTGATATTCTTTGAGACATCAAAGCATATCGCTGAATATCATCCGATTATTCAATGTGATCTCAAAGAATATATTCATAAGAGTCACATGAATTGTATACTTTAATAATACTTTTTAGACTTTAATGTAAAATTTATTTAGTGTTTTAATAACAACATAAAATGGTATGTTTTTATATTTCAAAAGATTCTCAAGGCGCTTCTCTTCTTTGTGTTCTTTTGATCGTATTATTTGTAGTTGGTGGCCTCGCGATATTTTCATATAAGGTAAATGTGGGAATAACCAACGAGTACAAAAATAATCATTTAATGTTAAAATCATATGTGAATGATAATGAGTGCAAGTCTTAAAAAATACAAATCAAATTAAAAAATGTTGAGTTATGAAGAAAACATTTTAATGAGTAAACTAGAAAATAACAACTTGAACTAAATCGAGATAAATAAAATAAAAGGATACAATAAAATGGTTATAATACTAAAAGTTTTATTACCTCATATTTGAGATACCAATGATTTGAGAAACTTTTCAACAATTTAATATCAAATTTATTTAGTGTTTTAATAATAAAATTGGATTTTATGTTCTTCAAATTTCATTTTTTAAGATTCTCAAGGCGATTCTCTTTTTGGGTCTCCGATGAAAGTATTACACATAGTTTGTAGCCTCAAGATATTTACATATGAGATATGTGTGAGAATAATTAATATGTTTAATTATTCATAATTAATAGGACTAATAAGACGATAAGTGCATTGATCAATCTTATCAATTTTGTTTTTCAAAATTTATCGTGTCGAACTATTATTTTTTTACTAGGAAATGGATAATCGTAGAAGGTATCACATTGAGTTCAAAACATAATGGAAGACTAACAATGAGAATATATTAATCCATACGCTAAAAAAGTGATGGACCTCTTCCATGATATTTTACCAACGCCAACTATCGCTGAGGTGTGGAAATACTTCGAAGTAAAAATATTCTATTACAAGAGATAGAACCGCAATAAAAGTTTCTACAAATAGAAGGAGAAAGGGGAAAAAACTGGAATAGAAGAGGAAGGAAGAAAACAATTGGAAAAGAGTGGATGTATGGATGGGAATGGTGGCATTGTGAAGTCAAATAAAACAAACAAGTTGACATACTCTTATATATTCTAACTTCCATTATTGAAGTATATTATCATGTTTATAAAAATGAATGTAAGAAATAGACCTCCCATAAAAAAGCTATATTGAATAGTAGTACTTTTCTGTAGTTATTTAAAATTATATTTACCTTCTTCTATATCTATTTTATGACAAATTATAAAAAAATGTAAAACATATAATTGAAACTATTAAAAATAAAACATATTTAATCACAGGAAAAATATAACCATATAACACAAGAGTCTCAAGGTTGAAAGCTTTCTTGCTCATATTTAATCATAGGAAAGTTTACGTTAATAGTATCACAAGTAATCCTTCATATGATATTCAATTTCTAAAAATACAAAATATAATTTATTTTTGTTCTTGTATTCGATACAATAACGACTAAGATATTAATTCAGTTTGGAGAGTTGCAAACAACTTGGCATTCACAAAGACGTTGATTATTGGACTGAGGAGTACACTTGCAATTCTTTGGCATAGCACTTGCACTCCTAGAGCCTAAAAAATCTAGAAAACAACTTTGGCTTGGACTCCCTCTGTCGGTGCAAGATCCATTGAATACATCCTTTGAGGGACACCAAATTGGATTTGCTGATGGTGCTAATCCTTAAGATTCAAATCATATTATCAAAATAGATTCATTATCATTAATTATTTGTATATATGATCTAATATTTTAAGATAAAACATCACACATACTAAGTTGTGATTAAGATTTTCAACTAAAAGTAAACTGAACCAATATAAATAATTATAATTAGGGTTTTGGTGTAAATAAATATGTTTTTATAGCTATACATTATCATATCTTGGGACATATGGCAAGGCAAAATGGTGAAAACAATACATGATATAAACAAGATTCCAACAAACTTCATTTTTTAGTATTTGATCTCCTTTACTTAATTCTTTTTTATTTTTATTGATATGTAATCATCTGTTACGAGGCCAAATATTTATAGAAATTTTAAACAAATATGTTAAATGTGTTATTTATGGAAATGCATTTTGATAGTGTGACCAACTAGTTTTTGATATATCAAATTTTGGTCATTCATTGATTAAGTACAAACACATTATGTCATGCATCCTAATGTATATGAAATAATATTTATTGTACATTTTTTAATATATGATTTTAAGTATTTATTATCATGCAATTTATTCATATCGTAATAGCAAATCTGCAAGTGTTGGCTTTTTAATCCATGTTATATTTGTTTGAGCTTGTCCATCAACAAAATACCATATTATATTGATTCATAATGTATTAAAAAGAAAAATTCCTTTAATTTTGATCTATTAAAATTAATTATGCAAAACTAATAAAAGATATGAATAATATATATATATATATATTCAAAACAGAAATACTATTTCAAACTAGTATATATAATAATTTATAGTTAGTGTTGGATAACACTACTAACTTAATAATTATCTCATTTCACATATGTGAATTTTTCAATATGTGTGATCATTCAAGATACAATCGGAGATAAAAAAAGATAATTATTATATTAAAATTATGTTACCATCATTGATGCTTTGTAGGATCTTTAGTTTATAAATCAATAAAATGATTGCTTTAGCTTAAATGAACGAGAAAAGACAATATCTTACAAATTTGTGTCAAGTTAGAGAGAACTAAATCAATAATTCTTGAAACATAGATTCAACTAAACCAAGAGCACTAAAAATATATAAATTTTTATTTTAACTATAATGAATGCACATGTCTTAAAAAAACAAAAAACAATTAAAAATGCTGAAATATAAAGGAAAAACTTTATTGAGTAAACTAAAAATATCAACTTGAACTTAATCGAAATCAACACAATAGTAGGGTTATAAGACTAAGAGTTTCACTATTTCAGCTTCAACATAACAATAAATTGAGAATTTTTTAAAGGATACAATCTATGTATTTGTTACGAGGGTATTCTTCGAGATCACATTGAATACTCTGAGGTTATTCTCTGAGATATTCTTTAGACTCTATCTACAAAATATCTGAAGTATATTGCTGAATATCATCCGATTATTCAATGTGATCTCAAAGAATATACTCAAAATAATCACATGAATTGTATACCTTAATAATTTTAAGACTTTAATGTCAAATTTATTTAGTGTTTTAATAACAACATAAAATGGTATATTTTTTTAATTTCAAAAGATTCTCAAGGCGCTTCTCTTCTTTGTGTTCTCTTGATCGTATTATTTGTAGTTGGTGGCCTTTTGATATTTTTGTATTAGGTAAATATGGGAATAACCAACGAGTACACAAATAATGATTTAAGGTTAAAATTATATGTGAACGATAATGCAAGTCTTAAAAAAAATTAAATTAAAAAATATTGAATTATGAAGAAAACATTTTAATGACTCAACTAGAAAATATCAATTTAAACTAAATCGAGATCAACAAAATAAAAGGGTAATGAAACTGAAAGTTTTATCAGTTCATATTCTTTGAGATAACAATGATTTGAGAAACATTTTAATAATTTAATGTCAAATTTATTTAGTGTTTTAAAAATAACATTGGATTCTGAAATTTTCATTTTTAAAATTTCCAAGCTGCTTCTCTTTATGGTTCTCTGATGATAGTATTGTACGTAGTTGGTAGCCTCAAGATATTTGCATATGAGGTATGTGTGGGAATAATGAATATGTTTAGTTATTCATAATTAAAAGGGCTAATATGACGATAAATGCATTGATCGATCTTGTCATATTTTTTGAAAATGTTTTGTGTCGAACTATTATTTTTTATTAGGATATGGATAATCGTAGAAGGCATCACATGGAATTTATAACATAACAGAAGACTAACAATGAGAATGTATTAATCCATACGCTGAAAAAGTGATGGACCTCTTCCATGATATTTTACCAATTCCAACTATGGCTGAGGTGTGGAAAAAATTCGAAGTAAAAATATTCTATGACAAGAGATAGACCTGCCATAAGAGTTTCTACGAAATAAAAGGAGAAAAGGGAAAAACTAGAATAGAAGAGGAAGGAAGAAAAGAATTGGAGAAGAATGGATGTATGGATGAGAATGGTGACATTGTGAGGTCAAATAAAACAAACAAGTTGACATCCTCTTATATATTCTAAATTAAATTATTGAAGTATGTTATGATGTTTATAAAGAGGAATACGAAAGATAGATCTACCACAAGAAGGATATACTGAATACTAGTACTTTTCCATAGCTATTTGACATTATATTTACTTTATTCTATATATATTTTATGAAAAATTATGAAACAAATAGAAAATTTATAATTGAAACTATTAAAAGTAAAACATATTTAATCACTGAAAAATATAATCATATAACACAAGAGTCTCAAGGTTGAAAGCTTTCTTGCTCATATTTAATCATAGGAAAGTTTACGTTAATAGTATCACAAGTAATCCTTTATATGATATTCAATTTATTAAAATACAAAAGATAAGTTATTTTTGTTCTTCTATTCGATACACTATCGACTAAGACATTAATTCAGTTTGGAGAGTTGCAAACAACTTGGCATTCACAAAGACGTTGATTATTGGACTGAGGAGTACACTTGCAATTCTTTGGCATAGCACTTGCACTCCTAGAGCCTAAAAAATCTAGAAAACAAGTTTGGTTTGGACTCCCTCTATCGGTGCAAGATCCATTGAATACATCCTTTGAGGGACACCAAACCGGATTTGCTAATGGTGCTAATCCTTAAGATCCAAAACATTCATTATCAAAATAGATTCATTATCATTAATTATTTGCGTATATTTGCGTATATGATCTAATATTGTACACACATACTAAGTTTTGATTAAAATTTTCAATTAAAATTAAAGTGAACCAATATAAATAATTAATTGGGTTTTGGTGTAAATAAATATATTTTTATAGCTATATATTATCATACCTTGGGACATATGGCAAGGCAAGATGGACAAAACAATACATGATATAAACAAGATTGCAACAAACTTCATTTTTTTAATTTAATCTACTTTACTAAATTCCTTTTTATTTTTCTTGATATGTGGTCATTTGTTACCAAACCAAATATTTATAGAAATTTTAAACAACGATGTTAAATCTGCCAATTATGGAAATGCATTTCGATAGTGTGACCAACTAGTTTTTGATATATTAAATTTTGGTCATTCATTGATTAAGTACAAACACATTATGTCTTGCATCCTAATTTATATGGAATAACATTTATTGTACATTTATTTTATTATATGATTTTCAAGTATTTATTATAATGCAACTTATTCAAATCATAATAGAAAATTTGCAAGTGTTTTTATTTCATGTTGTGTTTGTTTTAGCTTTTCCATCAATGGAATACCATATTATATTGATTCAAATTGTATTAAAAATAAATCTTCTTTAATTATGATCAATTAAATTAATTATGCAAAACCAATAAAAGATATGAATAATATATATATTCGAAACAAAACTACTATTTCAAACTAGTATATATAATTCTTTATAGTTAGTATTGGATATGTGTGATCATTCAAGATACAATCGGAGAAAAAAAAAGATAATTAATATATTAAAATTATGTTATTGTCATTGATGCTTTATGGAATGTTTAGTTTATAAATAAAAAAATGATTGCTCTAGCTTAAATGAACGAGAAAGGACAATATCTTACAAATTTGTGTCAAGTTGAAGAAAACTAAATCAATAATTCTTGAAATACAGATTCAACTAATCCAGGAGCACAAAAACAATGTTTTAAGGCTAAATTTATATTTTAACAATAATGAATGCACATCTCTTAAAATAAATAAATTAAAAAATGCTTAAATATATGGGAAAGCTTTAATGAGTAAACTACAAATATCAACTTGAACTTAATCGAGATCAATACGATAATAGAGTTATAAGACAGAGAGTTTCACTACTACGAATTTCTTAGAATAATGATTTGAGAATTTTTTATTAAAGGATACAATCCATATGATTGTTACGAGGATATTTTTCGAGATCTCTTTGAATACTCTAAGGATATTCTCTTAGACATTCCAGGTATTCTATGAGACGTTATCTACAAAATATCCAAAGTATATCATTGAATATCCTACGAGTATTCAATGAGATCTCAAATAATATACTTATAAGAATCAATTGAATTGTATACCTTAATACTTTTTAAGACTTTAATGTCAAATATATTTACTGTTTTAATAACAGCATAAAATGGGTGTGTTCTTATAATTCCAAAAAATTCTTAATGCGCTTCTCTTCTTTGTGTTCTCATGATCGTATTATTTGTAGCTGGTGGCCTCACGATATTTTCATATTAAGTAAGTGTGGGAATAATCCACGAATACAAAATAATCATTTAAAGTTAAAATTATATGTGAACATTAATGAGTGCAAGTCTTAAAAAGACAAATTAAATTTTGAATTATGAAGAAAATTCTTTAATGAGTAAACTAGAAAATATCAACTTGAACTAAATCGAAATCAATACATAAAAGGATAAAATAAAATGGTTATAATACTAAAAGTTTTATTACTTCATGTTTGAGATAGCAATGATTTGAGAAAGCTAATCCCAATAATAATGTCAGATCTCAACTCCTCTCCTATCTCGGATAACTAAATCAAACTCTTTAAACAATAATATACATTGTATGACTCGGGATTTGTATCTTTGTTTGCGAGCAGATATCGCAATGCAACATGATCGGTATAGATAACAACCTTCGACCCCACAAGATAAGATTTGAAATTTAAAAGGCAAAGACCACTGCGAGTAAATCTTTCTCAATCGTAGATTAGTCACCTATGCATCATCTAAAGTGAGGCTCGCGTAGTAAATTGCGTATAAACGCCAATCTTTCACTTTTTATACAACTGCTCTAATTACGTAATCACAGGCATTGCACATAAGCTTAAACATTAACTCCTAATCAAGTGGTTTAATTATCAAAGGTGATATATGTGCTTTCTTTAGCATATCAAAAGCATTCATCCATTCTGTGTTGAAATCAAACAGTGTGTCCTTGCTCAACGGTCACACCAATGTTTCTCTATTATTTGTCGTGTGTTTAGATTTAATTTCGGTTTTTTGTTCCTTTTTACGCCTTTTTGATTTATATTTTTACTTTTAGGTAATAGGAGCTAAAGAATAAATTATGGAGACACATAGAAATATTTAGCACGAAAATGAGAATCCTAAGAGGAAACAATCAAAATGCTCGACCAAAGCACCAAAAAGCTCGATCAAGCACTTTTAAATCAAGTGCTCCAAAATTTCCTGTTGACTCGAGTGATCTATTACTCGGTCGAGTAGTCTAGAAAAGTGGTCAAAGTTAGCTTCGATTCATATGGAAAAAATGCGCAACAATCAACCATTCGACATGAGCGAAGTGCCGCTCTACCAAGCAATTTATAAAATTACCTAAAAATTGTAATTTGGAATTGTTTAAGTGATGTGAAGCTTTCTTATAAATTGGAGATGAATCTAGGTAGAAAAGGGAGCCAGAAGAGAGCCAGAAAAAGACTTTTGGGTCGTGCAAAAGACTGTAAAAGCTATTCGAATTCATCGAAGAATCAAACTACTGGTGGAGATGGCTCGAAGTGGACGTCACCGTAGCGAATGACTGAGAGATCGATTGAGCTTTGCTAAACCTTTCTCCTTACTTATTTTATGTTTAGTTATTTTCAAAGAGTTAGATCTATAGATATGATTCAAGCTTTAGGCTAGACTTTCGTGTATTTGAATGCATTGTACTTCATGCACGTGTTTGTGTTCTTTGCTTCTATGGTTTAATGCATGTTCTAATACGTTCAATTCTTGTATGGCCACTAGAATTGAATTTCAGATGGTATAACTAGGGACGAAGACGTTGGATTATATTAGATCTTTTGCAATTAGATAAACATGATTAATCATACTTACGAATGGATTAATCGATCTAGGAATTGGAATATCGGCTTATATTTCATTCAATGTGTAGGTAACGGATGTCGTTGACTTAGAAATTGGATACGAATATACATTTTGAGAGCTGGTTGATTTACTAATATGTTCAATACACAGTTTATTAGACTCGTTACACTTGTAAGCTATATACTAGAACATGATTTGCATTGCGAGAATAGGTAGATATGAATTTGCACTGCAAGAGCAGGTAGATCAAGGTTAAAATGATTGAATTTCCAAAAGAACTAAGTTACACTCTAGCTAATATTTAATGAGTTCATGTATGAAAATTCTCTAACCTAGAAGCATCTTCTCGCCTGTATATATTTGTAATTGTAATTTACTTTACTTGTTACACCCATACACCCTTTTGTTGTTCATGACCGTAGTTTTTTTTAATCCATAATTTAAATTCCTCTTAGTCCTTATGTTCGATCCTAGTACCATATGATTCGTGTAATTGTGAATGCCTAGTCTAGGTATATATTTCAAAATCTGATATGTTTAGATCACACCTAGATGACACATCACTCAACACTTCGGTGAGTGGCCTTGATAATGAATTGGCGATAGAATCCTTCATGCCTTAGGAAACTCTTCATTATTTTGACGTTTTTTGGTGGTTATAACTTCTCAATTACCTTGATCTTTGGTTTATCGACCGCTATGTCCTTGGTCAATATCTTGTGCCCAAGAACTAATCCTTCATGTACGGTAAATGGAATTTCTCGAAATTGCACATGAGGTTGGGTTGCAAGGACTTATCTAACACTTTACAAAAATTTGTCCATAAAGATCTCCAAAATATCTTCTATAATGTCTGAGAAGATGGACATCATGTATCATTGAAAGGTTGCAGGTGTATTGTAGAGGCAAAACAATACTTGACGATAGGCTAGAGTGCCATAAGAACATGTGAATGTCGTCTTCTCTTGGTCATTTGAATGTATCTAGACTTAAAAGAATTCTGAATAACCATTTAAAAAATAGAAATGAGAATGCAGTGCAAGATTTTCAAGCATTTGATCAATGAAAGGCAATGAGAAATGATCCTTCCTAGTGTTTGAATTCAGTTTTTGTTAGTTTATATACATTTTCCAACCCGTTACAGATTTTATCGGTATTAGTTCATTTTTTCATTGGGGATTACCATGATCCCTCCCTTCTTATGTAGGAATTGGAGATTCCTTTGATGTGGTAATGACTTCCATATCGCGGTCATGCATGGCTTCCACGGGTAAGAATCCTCCCCTAGCAAAACTTGGTGCCTTATAGTCTTTAGAGGATTCACTCAGCCTAAGAAGTAGTATTTCTCGGCCGAGCGGACAACAAAATCGACCACTTATTTAGAACAATGGTCTAGAGCAATCGAGCAAATTGGGTTTTAAGCTTTAAGCGAATTCGCTTGATACGAGCGATTGATGAGCTCGGCCGAACGTTTTCTTGATCACTTGCTCCTTCATGATCTTGGAGAAATTGTTGTCTGTATGCATCAAATTTACTATGACTCGCATATATTGCCCCGTTTGAAGCCAAGAGGGCCATCTCTAAAGGGTCTACATCCCTTATCTCTCCAACAATATCGGCCACGGGATCTTCTAAAATGTTGATGCCACATATGGAATCCACCATATATGGTTGGTTAAAATTTTATTTCACGATGAATTCCAAAGTTTCCTCACCGATTTTCATTGTTAGCCTTCTAGCTATCACGTGGACAACGACATCCACTGTATTAAGGAACGAACGCCTGATGATGATTCGAACTTCTAAAATATCGATGAAACATATGGAATCCACCATTGATAGCTGATTAAAATTTTTCTCCATGGTTAGTTCCATAGTTTCCTCACCCATTTTCATTGTTAGCCTTTCAGCTCTCACGTGGACGACGACATTCGTTGTACTAAGAAACAGATGCTTGAGGATGATTGGTATGTAATACTCTCCAATCTTCAAAGACACATCTTTAATAATGTCTAACAAATATTTGATGGATCGTCGGTTTAAGCTCACCAATATTGAGCTTCTTGTAGACTGATAGTGGGAGAAAACTCATGCTAGCATCTAAATCACAAAGAGCACGGTAATATAGAAACATTTCCAAATTTAAATGCGACCGAGAATTTACAGGGGTTTACCCGCTTAGGGTGCAGTTCATGTTGGATAATGGCCCTACATTCCGGATTGAACGTCACTCCTTCTCGATAACATGCTTCTTGGATATGATTTCTTTCAAGAATTTTGTATAGGACAGGATTTGCGTGATGGCTTCGTGGAATGATATCGCGATTTCAAGCTTCTTCATCATCTCCACAAATCTTGGGGATTGACCGTCATCGTTCTTTTTTCTTTGTCAAGTTGGAAAAGGTAGCGGTGGTGTTTTCGCTGGTGGTAGTACATATGCACGTTCCTTTATTTTTATTGTCACCATAGGTTGTTGTTTCTACGGATCTAGTAACATTCGTAGGTTTAGAAATCATAGCTTCTCCCCTCTCGACTTGACGGTGAACAGATTCTGTAAGCTCCTTCTCGTCTCTCAAGTTTCTCTAGGAGTAGTCCAATTGGTCGAGAAGGAGCGGATTCAACCCATCGTCTGCTTGAAGTGATCGTACAGTGAACCTCCACATGCTGTATTTATCCAGACACAGATGTCCCCCAAGAGTTTCTCAATAACCGTTGATACGAGGTACTTCTGATGGGTTGTTCTTCCACATCCATTGTTGTTAATGAGACTGACCAAGAACAACATTTAGTTAGTTTTGTTCAAGGCCATCTCGCCTTTGTGATGTATTGTGCAAACTAGGATAAAAATAAGTATTTAGTTTTCTGTTTGTTCTCAGTTTTGAAAGAAAAATTGAGTATTCAAGAGTAGAGAGTTTTTCTGAAAAAATGCTCACTTCATTACATTCTCCATTAGGGTTTTCTTGCATATATCTTGCTCACATCAAAGACAAGAAAACCAACATAACAAACTACCCAAAATGACCCTTAATTTGTCCTTGGAAGTACATAAAACAGACTCTGATTTTCTGTCCAAAATACAGCAAACAATAGTACTGGTCTTCTGATGTATTGCAGACCAGTCTCCAGTACGTCACCCGATCGGGTGCTTTTACATAGCCCGGTCGGGCTACCTTCTCTACCCGGTCGGGCTGACTCCTCTATCTGATCGGGTGGCATCCTCTACCCGGTCGGGTTTCCTTCTCCTCAGCCCGGTCGGGCTGACTCCTCTACCCGATCGGGTTACCTCCTTTGTCCGATCGGGTTACCTCCTTTGTCCGATCGGTCTCTTGCCTTCAAGTCGACCTAAAACCCGATTTCAGTAATCTGAAATAATAACTGCTTTCACCCTGGTCCTCGAACGACGGCAGGAACCCTAAATGGGTTTCTTCCCCTCGTCCGCCTCTTCGCCGAGCTCCCCGTCGCCGTCCGCCTGAGAGTCGCCGTCCGCGTCACGCTGAGGGGAGGCACTGCTTTCATCCATAGTCATCGTCATCCTCATGATCGGCCCTTGTATAATTCATGATGGAGTTCTCATCATATTCATGGCACATCTAATAGTTTTTGGCATCACCGGTGAGAGTAGAAATGCTTCCAAGATGTCCAAGAACAGCAACACTGAGACAATGAGCCTCCAAAATTTTACATGATGCATCATGGTTGAGATTTGATGTTTATGATTCCAAACAGTTCTCAAAGTTTCTGTGGGAAGCATGCGCAATGGAAGGAGAAAAGACAAAGAACTATATTAGAAAAGGAATGAAGAACACGATTGGAGAAGAGAGAGTGTTGGCGGGGACGGTGACATGCAGAGGTCAAATAAAACATAGAAGTTGAACTAATCCTCTTATATAATCTAATTTAGTGATTTAACGTATATTATTATGTTTATAAAGAGGTCTACAAGAGATAAACTTGCCAAAAGAAAGGTATATTGAATATTTGTACATTTCTATAGCAATTTGACAATATATTTATGTATTTCTATATCTATTCTATAAAAAAAATATGTATCGGATAAAAATAATAATAATTAATATTCTTAAAGATAACCATATATAACCATAAGTCTCAAGTTCAAAACCATTATTGTTTATATTTAATCATTGAAAAGTTTAAGACAATAATAACATGAATAATCATTCATAAGAAAACGATTTTATAAAAACTGCAAAAGATAAGTTATTTTTTTATTCTAAACAATTTACTAACAAAAAAATCATATTAGTTTGGGCAACTAGAAACAACTTGACATTCACGAATACGTTCATTATTAGATTGAGGGTTGCACGTGCAATTAAGGGTGACTTATTCGGATTTCGGTTCGGTTATTACGGGTACGGTTTATTCGGATTTGATAAAAATATAGCCAAAGCATACCCAAATTTATATCAGTTTGGTTTGGTTCGATTTTATAATGATTCGGTTCGAGCTTTCTTTAATTCGGTTATTATGGTTATTTTTCACATAACCGTAATAACTGATTCGTTCTCGGGGGAGGGGGTTGAATTATTTTGACCATGATTTTGCACCATCTACAATAAAAAAGCCAAGCTTCATAAGCTAGACAGATTTAATAGTCGAACAAAGTAAAGGCAAACTAAACATACCAGAATCAATCAAGCATTACACAACCTCGAACTCCCCAATGAAAAAACCTAAAGTAATCTGATTCGAAACCCTAGTTCAAAGACTTTTCTAGAATCAAAACCCTAACTCAGAATCCCTTCCTAAACTAAGACAATAGATCAAACAATTCATAACCTAAACCAAATGAGACCCACAAACCCATGAAGAATCAAGTTGAAAGAAGAAGAAGAAGAACAACAACAACAACAAGAAGAGTGAGAGACCATCATATTCGACAGATTGTACCTTTTTGCCACGAGTGCAAGACGGAGGCACAGAGCGAGATGAGAGAACAGGCAAACCATGAAAGAGTGAGTCGTGAGTAGAGCGTGAATCGTGAGGAGATGTCTCAAAAGTTGAATCGAATAAGAAGTAGAACAAGAAGAACAGATGAGAACAAGGTGATCGGCGAGCGTGAGTTTCTTGTGGGTTTGTTCAAGAGAAAAAGAAACCTAAATATAAGATATTAAGATTGCATCTAATTTCTATTATTATTCAAATATACATATTTTTAAAAAATTTAACATAACAGATCAGTTATCCATGGTTATACGATTAATAACCGAACCGAATCGTACCCGAATGGTTATAAAAATTTCAGAATCGATTGGTTATTTTATTAATAACCGAACCAAACAAGCCACCCCTACTTGCAATTCTATAACACTTGCATTTCTAGAGTCTAAGAAATCAAGAAAACATGTTTGGCTTGGGCTCTTCCTATCAGTGCAAAATCCATTGAATACATCATTTAGGAGCACCAAATCAGATGTGATGATGGTGCGAATTCCTAAGATCCAAAAAATTCATTATCAGAATAGATTTAGTATCATTAATTATTTGTGTATGTAATCTAAAATGGTAAAATAAAAGCTAACACATCCAACTTGGGATTAAGATTTTTAGTTGAAACTAAATTGATCCTATTTATATATGATAAGTCACGTATTTGGTGTACATAAATATTCTTTTCATAGCTATATGTTATCATACATGGGGAGATATGACAAGCCAAAAAGGAAAAAACAATATATGATATAAACAAGATTCCAATATATTTCATTTTTTTATTTAATTTCCTTTACTAAATTATTTTTTATTTATTTGTTGCTATTTGTACCCAACCAAATATTTATAGATATTTTAAACAAATATGTTGAATGGCAATACATTTTGATAATATGATCAACTAGTTGTAGACATATCAAAATTTTGTAGTTCGTACAACCACATTATGTCATACATCATAATGCATATGGAACAATATTTATTGTGCACTTATTTTATTTTATAATTTGAAGTATTAATTATAAAACAATTTATTCAAATCATAATAGCAAATCTGCAAGTGTAGGTTTTATATCCATGTTATGTTTCTTTTGGTTTTTCCATCAATGGACACCATATTATGTTGTTTCAAAATGTATTAAACAGAAAACAACTTTTAATAATGATCTATTATATTAATAGAGATCAATACAATAGAAGAGTTATAACATTGAAAGTTTAGTTAGTTTCTCGAAGAGATAACAATGATTTGAAAAAAATTTTAAGAATTTAATGTCAAATTTCTTTAGTTTTTAATAATAACATAGGATTGTGTGTTCTTTTAATTTCAATTTTTTTTTAAATATGTTAAAGGCACTTCTTTTCTTATTCTTGGTGTATTCATGATCGTATTATTCGTAGTTGGAATATCCAAGAGGCAAAAGTAACGTAACCAATATAGTGACAAGACTAGACATGTGTATCCTAAAAAACTCATATATGACAAGTCGTAGCTCTTAAAAGTCATTAGTATCGACCTATACAGAAGATTTTTTAAGGTTAAAAACGGGGTCGAGTTACCTCCACCAACCTTAGATTTCTTAGATCTCGAAAACCACATGGGATGCCGAAAAATTGTCTAATTCATAGATTTCTACAAAATGTTATAATATTTCAAAACCTCAATGTATAACTTTATATATAATTGTCCAATTACGAGAAAACTTATAACAAAAAGCAAAACATAGGTTCAACATAAGGACTTCTGAAGAGGTCACCCATCCTAATACTACTCTAACCCAAGCACGCTTAATTGTGCATTTCTAATGGGGTCCGATGCATTAGTACTGGTATGACTGGACCCATCACGCCAAGCACTTACCGCTCCTATACGGTTTCGGATCGGCGTGTGCCTTCCATTCACGAACCTATGTATGTGGGCCCCATGTCCCAAATAAGACGCAAAAGGAATATCCGAGAGGCGAAAATAATACAACCGATATATTGACAAGACAAGACATGTGTATCCTAAGAAACTCGAATAAGACATCTCGTAGCTCTTAAAAATCATTAGTGTCAACCTAAAGAGAAGGTTTTGACGTCGTAGCTCTCTAAAAATACATGGGATGTCGAAAAATTGTCTAATTTGATGCTTCATATGAAAAGTTGTGGTATCTGAAAAACTAACGTATAATTCAATGTATAATCATCCAATTACAGTGAAAACCCAACACGAGGATTTTCTAAGAGTTCATCCATCCTAGTAATTACTTACTTTTATCAGCAGGGAAGACAAGAGGGTCGTTGTCCACCAGAACTTCTTATAGTGATCGATCGCAGATGCTTATTCAAAGTTGTTGTGTCACCACCATAATTACTTTTTGTGCATCATCCTCTCACAGAAGTTTGAAATTCTTTCCCACCGTATTTTGAATAAAAAATCAAACTAAACTAGATTTTATTAATGTTATATCTATAGTGGTATTGCTTCCTTTCCCATTGCTATTGACTACTAACTATATCTATAGTTCGTTCCGAGTATCCTATTCTTTTTGTGAAGGGAATCTTGAAACTACCTCCTTATTGCTTAACCCCCAACATTACTCCAGTTAAATTTAGCTTATTTCTTACAACAATCTATGACCACGAAATGTCTAAATTTGTCGAATTTTCTGCAACATCTAAACTAGGTCTTATAGTTGTGCACTTATGCAGGACATACAAATGCCCCCTAGCCAAAGTTCAATGGCTTTGGCTCCTAAAATCAGGTTATCTATCCATTTATCATGCAAAAGGCATATCGACGATGTCAACAACCATGTATAGAAAAACACAGATGCACAGTTGATGCTAACTTATATTCCTGGCTATGTATTACTTTGTTTTGCTTGATATTAATCTTTGTGGTTCAAGATTCGCCAAACTGCAGTTTTTATGTTATGTTTTAAATGTAATCTTAAAAGATTCAGGTTAAACTAAATGCACATTATGTTATCTGGCTGTTTTCGATTCCTCCTTTCATGGCCTAGTAATCTTTGTTATATCGCTCCTACCGTTAATTGATTGAAACTCTCATAAAAATATTCCCAATATTGTACATGAGCGACCACTTTAAAATTTTGAATAACAAGGTTTTTAAACAAATACATTAGTACACATGGTTTCAATGTAGTTCAGCGAAAACTCCCACCTAATGTCACCAAATGCATTACATACCATACTTTCTTCATATTTTTTATTCTCAGAATTTTCCTACAGATTATGGTTTGTATACAAATATTACATGTTCTCATTTGCATTTCTTGCAATTTTGATTCCAAGAAAATATGTATACAAATGATAGCGCTATCAAATATGTATACAACATACATTTCGATTATTAAAATCACCTCATTCCTTATACTTCTACAAATCCACACTAACATGGAGTTAATTGGTGATTTCGGCGAAGCAATTGACTAATGAAATATGATATTAGAAAAACATGCCAAAGATTTTATCTAGATCATTAAATTTTCACCCCGTTTATATGTCGCTCCAGTACCATATTTTTAACGGCAAAAAAGGATACCACATAGATTTAGAACTTAAACCATCAACATCAACATCCCCAAAACCAAGAATTAAACTCAGTCTATGAAAATTTATGACATATCGCTTGCAAAAAAGACACAACAAATCCCCAAATTTTTTACATTGTGGTAGATTATTTCAACAATTGTTGTTGATTGATTTTTTATGGTTGATTCAAAAAGGTTGTCATACATAAGAAAACAATCGGAATAAATTACAATACGAAACTTATGAGACATTATGCTCTGCATTTGCGGTAGGGAATACACCAGCATCCATTGTTAGGAACAAACTGATATTAGCTTTGTCATTTACAGAAAACTCTAAATATATGCGACAAAATTATTTAGGCGCAATGACACTATGCAAATACCTCCGTGATTCAGACTTGTTCTTAACATTTACTTGCAATTATAGATGGTAAAAAATCCAAATATTTTTACATTGAATAAATTTATAAATCAAGGACCATACATATGTTTAAATAAAAATATTTAAAACAAAATTAGAAAATTTACCAATAAATGTAAAAAATAACAACATTTAGGAGTATTGCAATCCTTAGTTGGAATAGGATTCTAACTCTTCACCTTTTGAGATTTTTAGAAGACAAAACCCCTGATCTGTTGGCGCCCTTCTACAATAATGCTTTCTACTTAATATCATATGCTATTTGAATTCTTTAGTCCACCTTATTTTTTACTATAATGTTGCTATACATACCACATCCTGTATTTATCCACAGTCTGATATCTGTAGATGTCTCCCGAGTAACCGATAAAAAAGACTTAAAAATATTTATAAATGATGAAAATTGAAAATCGAACACCAAAGTCATGAAGATTATTTTCAAAAAATATTCCACAACATATAAAAATTACCGAAAAAATCTTCCCTCTTCTATATTTCATATGTATACAAATTATTGAACACACGCACTACTAGAAAATTCAAGATTAAGGACGGAATTTGGGGACCGATATTTCCGTCCCTAAATTAAGGGACGGATTATACACGGATTAGGGACGGAAAATGAAATCCTTCCCGAATCCGTCCCCAAATTTGGGTACAGAAGAGTCGTGCCTAATCCATCCCTAATTGCGGACCAATTAGGGACGGATGAGTAAGTCGTCCCTAAATTGGAGACTGAAGTTTCTCCCGTCCCTAAATTGAGGACGGATTTTTTCCGTCCCTAAATTTGGGGACGGGCAGGTCATCCGTCCCCAAATTTAGGGATGGGCAGGTCATTCGTCCCCAAATTTAGGGACGGTAGAAACCTCCGTCCCTAAATTTGGAGACGGATTTGGGACCGTCCCTAAATGTAGGACTTTAAAAACCGTTTTAGGGACGGTTTCGGGACGATTTTTCGGAAAATTAATCCCTTAGTCCCTAATCCGTCCCTAATTCGTGTATAAATAATCTATTTAACCCCTCAACCATTGATCCCATTATCATAAGCAACTCTCATATTTTTCACCGCATATCTTCTATAGTGTTTGCGATATAATGGCATCTTCATCAAGATCGAACATTTTCGATTCTAGACAATGGATGTACAGAAGAATTGATCCAGAATCTCAAAGCGTATCGAAAGAGTTTATAGAAGGCGTCACACAGTTTATGACAATGGCGACGAATCAACAAGTTTACAAAGAAACGGGTACGTTGGTTTGTCCATGTGTGAAATGCAAGAATGAAAAATTTGTTAATGAGAGAACTGTTTGGAAGCATCTTTATTTAAGAGGATTTACCCCGAATTATTTCATGTGGTTATGTCATGGAGAAAATTTTACACCACGTCCTAGTAATGTTGTGGAAAACTTTAGTAGGGGCACTATACATCATGATGAATTTGAGTATTCTGAAGATGTAGAAATGAACCCCTATGTGGAAATGGTGCATAATGTATTCCGTGAAAGAAACGAAAATATTGAAGCAGATCCGAATGAAGAAGCAAAAAGTTTTTTTTAAATGCTAGAAAGTGCTAGGAATCCACTTTATGATGGTTGTAGGAGTGGTTTATCACAGTTATCTCTGTCTGCACGTTTGATGAATTTGAAGACTGAAAATAATTTGTCTGAGAATTGCATGGATTCGATATTGCAATTAGTAAGAGATTATTTGCCAGAAGATAATAATGCAGTAGACTCCTATTATGAGACAAAGAAGATGATGCGATCTTTGGGTTTATTGCCATATCAAAAGATTGATGTTTGTCAAGACAATTGCATGAATTTTTGGAGAGAGACATTGGAGATGAGTAATTGTCTATTTTGTGGAAAAGATCGGTTTTATTTGACAAAGAATGGCTGATGTCCGTCCCTAAATTTAGAGACGGGTGCTGCCCGTCCCTAAATTTAGAGACGGCAAACGTTGCCCGTCCCTAAATTTAGCGACGACAGTTGCCCGTCCCTAAATTTAGGGACGGATTTAGTGGTCCGTCTCCAATTGTTAGAGACGGAAACCAAATCGTCCCCAATCCCGGGACTGTTTGGGGACTACTTTTTTCAGCCCTAATTGGGGACGGATTGGAGACTGAAATTTCCGTCCCTAATTAGGAACGGATTGGGGACGGATAGCATTTGGAGACGCGCGATTGGGACGGATTTTTCAGTCCCTAAAACCTGATTTTCTTGTAGTGACGTATAAACTGTTCTTGGTACACAACATGTGTAAATCAATGCATTTATAAATGGGGAAAAAGCCTATATAACCCTCATCTTTTCTACTTTACGCCAATTCCCCCCTCAACCATCTGACACATTTGATCCCCCTCATATTGCAAAATTCATCCGATTTATCCCTCGACTTTATCAATTTCAAACGATCCGCCCCTCTTATATAACCGTATAACTCCATTAACCCGCCCGATTTTGATCCGATTCACCCAAATTCAACCCGATTCCCACCTAATTCGAATACTCGATTTTGACTCGTATTTTATCCGATTTTAAAAAGAAATTTTAACCCAACTTCATTGAATTTTAACCTGCTTTCACCCAATTTTAATTCGATTTCACCGAATTTCAACCGAATTTCATCCAATTTTAAATCCATTTAAACGGATTATAACCCGATTTCACAAAATTTTAATTCGAGTTAAAATTGGGTATAATAAAGTTAAAATTGGGTGAAATCAGATTGAAATTGGGTGAAATCGAGTAAAACTTTTGTTAAATCGGATTGAAATCCGGTGAAATTGAGTTAAAATTGGATGAAATCGGGTTGAAATTCGGTGAAATCGAGTTAAAATTGGGTGAAAGTGGGTTAAACTTCGTTGAAATCGAGTTAAAATTGGATGAAAACGGGTGAAATTTGGTTAAACTTTCTTGTTAAAATCGGATAAAATATGAGTCAAAATCGAGTATTCAAATTGGGTGAAATCGGATCAAAATCGGATGGGTTAACGCATTTATACAGTTTATGTAAAAGAGGGAAGAATCAACGGAAACTGATAGAATTGAGAGGAAAATGTGTGGGCAATCGAAATGTGTGGGGAATTGGCGTAAAAAAAGTATGTACTTTTTCCCCTTTTATAAATTTTGATTTTCTATTAGCGCATATTCTCCCTACCTTAGATCAACCACACAAAATGTGGACTTTCAACCATGGATAATGACAAAAAATAAGAACCAAGGTTTATAGCATAGGGGGAGTGGCCAGAACAAAGGCTATTAGCAACACGCAGCTCTCAGGTGACTCTGGCGTTCTTTCGATGTTGCAATTGTTGTTGTAAGGAAAGAAGAATGAAAATTACATGCTTGGAGGAATCAAGGCTGAGCAAGATGACGTGAGGAAACACAAATGGCACAGTTGGCCCAAGGGTCTAGCCGATAGCCTGGACAGCTTCCCGGGAAGCCTGATACAAACCCCTAGGAGCAGATTAATGCTTTCAATCTGAGGAATGTCAAGACGATTGAGCAACCCATGTCTTCCACATCCATAAGAGAAGAGCCTCCGAACAATACAAATGAACAACCCATTGCTCAAGGTGTGGAAGAGGAAGAGACAAACAAGGAAAAGGAGAAGGAGTTGGCCTACGTGAAATCGGCCCCTAGCCCACCATCCATACCTTCTTGCAGCACTAAAGAAGCAAATCAACAACGCACAATTCGCCAAATTCGTGGAATTCCTAAGAAAGCTGCAAGTTACCATCCCATTCTACGATTCGCTAGTGAAGATGCCTTCTTATGCCAAATTCCTTAAGGACATAATAATGAGGAAAAGGACTGTAGACGATGAGGTAGTGATGGTCACTAACTCTCTCATGCAATCGCCCACCATGGCTAAGAAGATATCCGATCCAGGTAATTTCTTCATCCCTTACAAGATTTATGATTATCAGATTGAGCATGCACTAATTGACATCGAAGCGAGTGTGAGCTTGCTACCACTGTTATTTGTTGAGAAACTCAATCGTGTAGGAGATCTACAGCCCACACATATGCTGATTACCTTGATCGATCAGTCCATACGAAGTCTCGAAGACATATTGATGAATGTTGTAGTACAAGTGGGAACATTTGGATTCTCAGCAGACTTCGTAGTAATGGACATGGAGACGAACCAGAAGATTCCCATCATTTAGGAAGACCATTCCTCAACACGGCGAATATGATTATATATTACGCTGAAGGCAGACTAGTTATGAAGCTCAGAGATGACTCCATTGATTTCAAACTCGATGATACGCTCAAGAAGTCGTACATGACTGAATCTGTGATGCACATTGAAACGATGGATGACTAGCTGAGGAAGTTCAACATGTGCATCGAGACATCCACCCCCTGGAGATAGTACAATCAGCATACACCAAAGACTATTTCAATCACCCCAAGATGTTGAGGAATGCATAAAAATCATGGAGGAGTTGGCAACACTTGAAAAAAGCATTAACCCACGCATGCCCACATTGCAACCCGCGCGGGTTGCACCCAAATTGAAAGATTTGCGCATGGTAGATCACACCCCGCCATGGGCAGAACTCTCGGAGCTATAAAGCTCGAGCGTGGTACACAACGGACCTACGTAGGGTCGATAATCATCAGATAACCCGGGCATGCAGACAAATGCCTTGCCTCAGGCAAAACCTCTCGGAGCTAAAAGAGGTTTTAAGAACCCTACACGGGGTGAAATAAGAGCCTGCACAAGCTGACTACCTGAACGCGAGCCGGCATGGGCTAGATAGAACCCCAACATGGGTAGAGTTTTTAGAGATAGAGGACCCGCGCAGACAGATCTTCGAGCACGAGCGGGCTAAGTTATTTCAGATTTGTGCATCACCTCCTACATTCTTGATCGCCCATTTGCACACAGATCCCAACTAGAGTACCGTGAAACCACCCAATTTCGATCTCAAGCCCCTTTCCACAGGGGTTCGGGTATGAGTTCCTTGGTCTCAAATCTAAATACTTTGTGATTATCAATGATGCTCTTGACAGGCCACAAGTCGATCAATTGCTCGACGAACTCAAACGATACCGAGCCGCCATCGGGTATATACTGGAGGACATCAGGGGTATCAACCTTGAGCTTTGCATGCACTGTATCCACTTGGAAGATAAGTCAAAGACATCCATAGAGCATCCTTATCGATGAATCTCTCAGAGATGATGTTGTCATGACCATAAACGGAGCGCCCACGCCGTGGTACGTAGATTTCGTGAACTACCTCGTCTGTGAGGTTCTACCACAGTGGTTGAGCAACAATGCTAGGGATAAGTTCCTACATGATGTCAAGGCCTACTTTTGGGAGGAGTCCTATCTATTCAAGAGAGGGACCAACGACTTATTCTGGCTTTGTAGGTCAGTTTGCCACCTCCAAGACAACAACTAGAGTTCTCCAAGCTAGATTCTATTGGCCTACGCTCTTCAAAGATGGTCACAAACTATGTCTCAGCTTGTTACTTATGTCAAAGGACGAGAAACATATCTAGAAGAAATGTGAGACCTCAATACTACATCCCAGAAGTCGAACCATTTAATGTTTGAGGCATCGATTTCATGGGACCATTTCCTTCCTCCTGCAGAAATCTATACATCTTGGTCATTGTGAACTATGTGACAAAATGGGTGGTAGCTCAAGCATATCCAAGAAATGATTTCAAGGTAGTAGTCAAAATCTTCAAGCGCACCATCTTCCCTAGATTTGGTGTCCCAAGAGGTGTGATTAGTGACGGGGGAAACACTTTTTCAATCGGGTGATTGAGACACTACTAAAGAATTATGGAGTGAAACACAAGATCACCACACCGTATCACTCGCAGACAAGTGGAGAAGTGGAGGTCTCAAATAGAGAAATCAAGTTCATCCTGGAGAAAATAGTCTCAAAATCTCGACGAGACTGGGCATTGAAGCTTGATGATGCAGTTTGGGCTTTCAGAATAGTTTTCAAGACCCTGATAGGCATGACACCATTCAGTTTGTCTATGGGAAAGCATGTCACCTTCCGGTTGAGCTAGCGCATAATTCATTTTAGGCTGTAAAGGCGCTGAACTATGACCTTAAGACAATCTACGAGAAGCGGGTTCTCTAACTTCATCATCTAGAAGAGATCCAAAATAAAGCCTACGAGAATGTAAGGATCTACAAGTAACACACAAAGAAATGGCATCACAAGCACATCCTCCAACGCTCATTTAAGGTAGGCGACCAGGTATTACATTTTAATTCCCGCTTGAGATTTTTTTTCCAGGGAAGCTCAAGTCGCGATGGTTGGGGCCCTTCACCATCAAAGGTGTCTCACCACATGGAGCCATAAGTTGGACAAGGGAAATGGAGAACCGTTCATGGCAAACGCTTAGAGGTTAAAGCCATACTATGTTGATCATTTAGAGGACGAAAGAGGCATACTTCCTCGTTTCGATCCCACACACGCCTAAAATGTAAGGGTCAAGCTAAAGACCGTAAAACAAGCGCTCCTCGGGAGGCAATCCAAGCTTCATTCTTCATTTTGATATTACCCAAAATAAAGTGGATGCATATAACACCCAGCTGTAGCACCAACTCGTGGAAGCATAATACACCAGGTGTACATGTTCTCCACTTTCTTTATCCTCTTCCAAATTTTTTCATGCGAGTTTCTCTCACGGATTTTGAACACCAGGACTGTATTCTGTTCATGTCTGGGGGAGGGGGTGCTCTTTGAGTTATATGCTTGCGATTAGGATTAGACATAGATTCCTTTTTATGATTTCAACATTTTAGGTCATTTTTTTCTTTTCTTTAGGATTTCTTACCCGATATTTAGTAATAAACTTTGAGCTTTAGTCATTTTTGTGTGGCTTTGTCGATTCGGGAACAAAACCCTCGGTCAGCTGAAAAGTACTTTTAGATACTGGCTAGTCTAGTAGTTGTGCATGAATCCATGGCTTATAGTTGTATTTCGCCCTCAGGTTTCAGTCCCAAGTGTTCTACGCACTTACACTCCGTTTTCAGTGGAATAAGCTTCTAGCTATTTCCGCCTTACATTGACATGAATCGATGGTTCACGTCTAAGTGGTGGGTTGAGGCACTTTTCTACGTCCTAAGTGTTAGATTTGATGTGTTATAATATAAAAAATAAAAAATGGTTCTTCAATAACGCAAACCTTCATGCCTCTAAAGTTAAAAGTCTGCCAATTGGCAACCTGAGTTTAAATAGAAATTTGTCCTCTCCGACTCCGACATCCTAAAAACCGAGCGCGAAATAACAAAAAATTATCTTTAGGAAAGGTGCTGACGTATGCATGCCTAAATTGGTATGGAGATTGCTTGGATGTTGTTTAGGGGTTAGTGAAATGAACTTTGGTGATGTGTTGGATTCACACGGCTCGTGGCTTTTGGTCGATATAAGCCTGAACTATGTTTGCCTAAGTATATGTTCGTGTGACGCGTTGTTGTGCATAATGGCTGATTTTACGAAATACTTGTGCTAGTATCCGGCTATTGTTTGACTCTTCTTGTGCTTAGCTCTAGTTTTGTTTGATGACAAACAAAGGTTCAAGTTGGGGGATTTTGATAACACGTAGTGTAGGTTAGTTTTAGGCTACGCATTTATATCATTTATGTGTAATTTGCATAGCACGAGTTACAAAACCGGTACGAAAATAGTCCTCTATTAGGTCTTTTTGTTGTTTTTCAAGTTTTAAGGCGAAAAGGCCTAATCGAGCTTAATGGTGTTGATTCCTAGAGTCAACAGCGCATACTTGGAGCTACAACCCACTCAGAGCAGATTCAGGCTAAAGAATCGCATGGAATACCCGAGCAGCGAGCGAAAGGAGGCGAAAAACACGAAGTTAATCCAGCCCACTCATGCCCGTAGAAGGTCCCACCCAAGTTGTACCTCTCAGAAGATTCAGCTCGACTTGCGATGCCTCTTACCCCGACCGTGCTGCATGCGAAGTCACGAACCCGTGTGGGCTACACCATCTCACCTCGGTGAGTAATCAAACCCGCCCGCGCAAGTTGACTACTTAACTCGTGCGAGTCGGGTGTCATAACAAAAACCCTAAAAGAGTTCAAACACAGGAAAACATTGGAAAAGACACCCCAATTAATAGAGATAGCTGCACATAATCCTCGACGTCGTAGAGGAAGCTCAAGAGAAGGTAGAGAATGAAGGAGACAACATCGGAATACGGGTGACGAGATAGGAAAGTCCGAGACATCGTAGTGTTCTTAACTAGCAAATCTTTCGTGTGTCCTTATTGCTTTCATAATTCGATTAGAATTCTAAGATTTTAACCCATATCATCATCACTTCCGTCCGTCTTAGTTTAGTTATATTCTAAGCTTAGGTTTCATTAGTCCCTAGAGTTCGACCCTGGTATTTACTCGATCCGTATTCTTGTCGTAAATGAGTATTAAGTATTTTATTTGCTTGATACTTGGCATATCATTCTTAGTTGGTAGGAAGATATTTTCATATTAGGTATGTGTGGGAATGATTAATATGTTTAGTTATTCATAATTAATAGGACTAATATGACGATAAGTGCATTGATCGATCTTATCAATCTTTTTGAAAATGTTTCGTGTCGAACTATTATTTTTTACTAGGACATGGATAATCGTAGAAGGCATCACATGGAGTTCAAAACATAATGGACGACTAACAATGAGAATATATTAATCCATACGCTGAAAAAGTGATGGACCTCTTCCATGATATTTTACCAATGCCAACTATCGCTGAGGTGTGGAAAAACTTCAAAGTAAAAATAGAAGAAGAATGAAGAAAAAAATTGTAGAAGAGTGGATGTATGGATGTGATGGTGACATTCAGAAGTCAAATAAAACAAACAAGTTGACATCCTCTTATATATTCTAACTTAAATTATTGAAGTATATTATGATGTTTATAAAAAGGAATACAAGAGATAGACCTGCCATAAGAAAGATATACTGGATACTAGTACTTTTTCGTAGCTATTTGACATTATATTTACTTTCTTCTATATCTATTTTATTAAAAAATATGAAACAAATATAAAACTTATAATTGAAAATATTAAAAATAAAACATATTTAATCACAGAAAAATATAACCATATAACATAAGAGTCTCAAAGTCAAAAGCTTTCTTGTTCATGTTTAATCATAGGAAAGTTTACGTTAGTAGTACCACAAGTAATCCTTCATATGATATTCAATTTACAGAAATACAAAAGATAAGTTATTTTTGTTCTTCTATTCGATACAATAACAACTAAGGAATTAATTTAGTTTGGAGAGTTGCAAACAACTTGGCATTCACAAAGACGTTGGTTATTGGACTGAGGAGTACACTTGCAATTCTTTGGCATAGCACTTGCACTCCTAGAACCTAAGAAATCTAGAAAACATGTTTGGCTTGGACTCCCCCTATCGGTGCAAGATCCATTAAATACATCTTTTGAGGGACACCAAACCGGGTTTGCTGATAGTGCTAATCCTTAAGATCCAAAACATTCATTATCAAAATAGATTCATTATCATTAATTATTTGTATATATGATCTAATATTGTAAATATCACACATACTAAGTTGTGATTAAGATTTTCAGTTAAAAATAAAGTGAACCAATATAAATAATTTATCGGGGTTTTGGTGTAAATAAATATATTTTACAGCTATATATTATCATACCTTGGGACATATGGCAAGGTAAAATGGTGAAAAGAACACATGATATAAACAAAATTGCAACAAACTTCATTTTTTTGGTATTTGATCTCCTTTACTAAATTCTTTTCTATTTTTATTGATATGTGGTCGTTTGTTACCAAGCCAAATATTTATAGCAATTTTAAACAAAGATGTTAAATCCGCTAATTATGGAAATGCATTTTGATTGTATGACCAACTAGTTTTTGATATATCAAATTTTGGTCATTAATTGATTAAGTATAAACACATTATGTCATGCATCCTAATGTATATGGAATAATATTTATTGTACATTTATTTTATTATTGATTATAATGCAACTTATTCATATCATAATAGTAAATGTGCAAGTGTTGGCTTTTTAATCCATGTTATGTTTGTTTTAGCTTTTTATCAATGGAATACCATATTATGTTGATTCAAAATGTATTAAAAAGAAAACTTCCTTTAGTTATTATCTATTAAATTAATTATGCAAAACCAATAAAAGATATGAATAATATATATTCAAAACAAAAAATACTATTTCAAACTAGTATATATAATCATTTATAGTTAGTATTGGATAACACTGTTAACTTAATAATTATTCCATTTCACATATCTAAATTTTTCAATGCGTGAGATCATTCACGGTACAATCTGAGATAAGAAAAACAGATAATTATTATATTAAAATTATGTTACCATCATTGATATTTTATGGAATCTTTACTTTATAAATCAATAAAATGATTGCTCTAGCTTAAATGAACCGTAAAAGATAATATCTTACAAATTTGTGTCAAGTTAGAGAGAATTATATTAATAATTCTTGAAACATAGATTCAACTAACCATATTATGTTGTTTCAAAATGTATTAAAAAGAAAACAACTTTTAATAATGATCTATTATATTAATAGAGATCAATACAACAGATGGTTTATAACATCGAAAGTTTTGTTAGTTTCTTGAAGAGATAACAATGATTTGAAGAACTTTTCAAGAATTTAATGTCAAATTTATTTAGTTTTTTAATAATAACATTGGATTGTGTGTTCTTTTAATTTCAAATTTTTTTAATATTCTCAAAGCACTTCGCTTTTTGGTGTTCTCGTTATCGTATTATTCATAGTTGGTATATCCGAGAGGCAAAAATAATGCAACCAATATATTGACAAGACTAGAAATATGTATCCTAAGAAACTCATATATGACAAATCATAGCTCTTAAAAATCATTAGTATCAAAACGTTATAATCTTTCAAAACCTTAATGTATAACTTTATGTCGAATCATCCAATTACGATGAAAACCTATAACAAAAAGCAAAAAAACAGGTTCAACACAAGGACTTCTGAAGAAGTCACTATCCTAGTACTACTCTCACCCAAGCACGCTTAATTGCACATTCCTAATGGGGTCTGATGCATTAGTCTGGTATGACTGGACCCATCACGCCAAGCACTCAGCGCTCCTATACGGTTTTGGATCGGCGTGTGCCTTCCATTCACGAACCTATGTGTGTGGGCTCCATGTCCTAAATAAGATGCAAAAGGAATATCCGAGAGGCGAAAGTAACACAAATGATATATTGACAAGACGAGACATGCGTAGCCCAAGAAACTCGGAGAGGACATCTCTTAGCTCCTAAAAATCATTAGCATCAACCTAAAGAGAAGTTTTGACGTTGTAGGTCTCTACAAAATATATGGGATGTCGAAAAATTGTCTAATTGATCATATGCAAAGTTATGGTATTTCAAAAAGTGACATATAATTCAATGTAAAATCGTCCAATTACAGTGAAAACCCAACATGAGGATTTTCTAAGAGTTCATCCACCCTAGTAGTTACTTGCTTTTATCAGCAGGGAAGACACGAGGATTGTTGTCCATTAGAACTTCTTATAGTGATCGATCGAAAATGCCTTCTAAAAGTTGTTGTGTCACCACCATAATTACTGTTCGTGCATCATCCTCTCGCACAAGTTCGAAATGCTTTCCACCGTATCTTGAATAAAAAAAATAAACTAAACTAGCATTTTATAAATGCTATATCTATAGTGGTATTGCTTCCTTCCCGTTGCTATTGACTACTAAGTATATCTATTATTCGTTTTGAATATCCTATTCTTTTTTATGGAAACCTTCAAACTACCTCCTCATTGCTTAACCCCAACATTACCCCAGTTAAAGTTAGCTTATTTCTTACAGCAATCTATGACCACAAAATGTCTAAATTTCTCAAATTTTCTGCAACATCTAAACTAGGTCTTATAGCTGTGCACTTTTATAGGACATACAAATGCCAAAGTTTAATGGCTTCGGCTCCTAAATTTAGGTTGTCTATTCACTTATCGTGCAAAAGGCATATCAACAATGTCAACAGCCATGTATCAAAAAACACAGATGCACAGTTGATGCCAACTTATGTTCCTAGCTATGTATTAATTTTTTTTGTCTGATATTAATCTTTTTGGTTCAAAATTCGCCAAACTGCAGTTTTTATGTTATGTTTTAAATGTGATCTTAAAAGAATCAGGTTAAACTAAATGCACATTATGTTATCTGGTCGTTTTCGATTCGTCCTTCCATGGCCTTAGTAATCTTTGTTATTCTGCTTGCATCGTCAATTGACTGAAACTCTCATAAAAATTGTAGAAAGGGATTTCGTATATTGATTCCAACATGAATTACATCAGTTATGATATATATATACAAGATAATATGAAACCCTAATGGAGTAAATTACATTTATGTCCTTTGTGCTAATATGCCCCCGCAAGACGGAGCACCTTCGGTGATGCCGATCTTGTCACAAAGTGTAAGAAATTGTTGACGTGCGAGCGGTTTCGTGAGTAAATCCGCGAGTTGATCCTTTGAGTT
>CM071872.1:36066703-36097546 GCA_036759665.1 Gynandropsis gynandra | reverse complement strand
GTGTGATTGATACGAGAATATTCTCCGATATCACACGAATTATTCTGATGATATTCTACGAGATATTCTGGATATTTTCCGATATCTTATTTAATACCGAAATATTTTCGAAGATTGTATAATATTCTGCGATATTATATTTCCTTTTTACGTATGATATTGTGTACTATATAAGAACGTATTCCGTGATTAATAAAACAACGGAGAATTGATTCGACTTCTTTCAAAATGTAGTCGCATATTTTATCAATCTCTCAAACACATGAATCTTGAATCCATTTTTTCTTTCACCAAGGTTTTATCCCACAGAGTTTTACTTGGTAAGGTTTTAACAAAGTATCACCTCATGGTGGTAATACCGTTTCATGTGTTTGGATTATTCTCCATGTGTTAAACACTCTAATCCATATAGAGTATTTGGATCTTCTCCATCATGCCTTCTCTTCTCGTTGGTTGTCCACTAATAAAAAGAAACAAGGAAGTTTCATTTTCTCATCTCCTTGTGTCGTCCACACCTAATGGAAAATTGGAGTTTTCTTTTCTCCTTAAAGCATTTTCTATATGTTTTAGTAATTTTTCACTTTCTCTTGCATTCTCTCTCTTATTATCTCGTTAATCTCTTCTAATCATCCTTTAGTCTTAATTTTCTTTAAAAACTCATAACTACAAACAACTATATGATCTAATACAATGTAGTGTAGCTATACACGTAGAAAAATCATATTTTAACGATCCAATTATGAGATATATCTGTTTTGATGTAATTTTCGGTTTCTTTCACTAAACAATGATACATGAATCAAATATAGGTACTTTAAAGCAAATTTTGGAAATTTGGATCGAGTTATAATTTTATGAAACATCCACGAGAATCAACACCGAATTCGAGTTTTGTCGTCGATACTTTGATGTGGTTTGGAAGCATAGAGAACTTAGTTATTTTTTCTCTCTTTTCTTTTTTTTTATTTCTATGGAAAACTTTTTTTTCTCTAGGTTTTGTTTTTATTACTTAAAGTTATAAATTAAATTCACCCATTCATATTAAACCTAATAAATAAGCATATTTATTATTTACTGATTTATCCATAATTATAAGATAAATGCACTTAGGATGGGTTTATGGTGTCCGTAAAAGCATAAGAGTAACTCCATAGGAAGTCGCTATTACCATGTCCACGTGTAACAGATAATGGCATAATGAGTATATTGTGAAAGAATTTGATTTAACCAGATCAGGATTCCAAAACCTCGAAACTCTATCGTGAATTATATCACAATTTGGGATAAATTTAGCAAAAGATCGGGATAAATACTTGGATTCATGGTATACGACATGCAGCGAAATAGATCTTCTGATTCTACATGTAATAACCCAAAAAACTTGACACTGATGAGATGTATCAAGGATTTAGATTCTCTAAAAGTTTCTGCAAAGTTTGTGATAAAAATTAATACACTCTTCAGATACCAAATGAATCTCATTTGTATATGCACGTGAACCAATGACCATAAACCGACAGATAATCGGTTAATTTTGGTTCTTAATTGTATCGTTTAATTTCGTCCATCATGAAACATAAACGATACTATCAAAGGTCTCTATGCATATAATCCTCCCTATTCAATTCAATACTAAAGTCCAATCAATTAAACTTAAATCCGATCACATTTAATTTAGACTAAACCAAATGACAACATTTATCCAAAATTATTCACATATATCGATCCACAAAAATAAGATTAAACCAAATATCTTATATATTGTGTTAATATCTTGTTTGCAATAAACTTCTCATCGAACAATGTTTAGTTTGTAAATAAAGTAATGTACGAGACATACATGAAATTGTAGACTACGACCATCAGAAAATGAAAAAGAAAATATGATATCAAGAGTTATAAAGAAATCTATAGGTTGAAATAGTGAAAAATGTACTCTCCAAAATCCTATTGATGTTAGCATTCGTGAAGATCATAATACTAAAGTAAAAAGATATCATATGAATTTCTCTTGTACCGTAAATAACATGATATATGAAGCTATGTGAAAGGGATTTTTAGATGATCACTTTCAACATGTTTGATAAATCTGGAGATGAATAATTATATCTTCCAGAAAGATATATGATTGGACAAATCAATTTCGTTATATAACTACAATTGAATTTTGTTATGAAACAAAAAGTTTGATACAATCATAAAAGGTTTAAAAGAAAATTTCATAATTTGCTAGAAAGATTACACTCATTTGACTCACCATCGGTTACGCGGCATGATAGATGTCACTATTTTAGTGTTCAAAGACCTTTTTTTCCTTGACCTTAAGCTCATATAGATTATGAACAGTGAAGCGATTCTCGATAACGAAATCGAATGCATATGAAAGTGTGTTGTGTTTAAACGGAAGAAGCAGAGTATAAAAACAGAGAGATACACACATCAATTTAATGAGTTCAAAGCCTCAATCCAAGTGTCTTATATCTCGTGTCAGGTCTTTTGATCCCAACCAATCCATTATGTTTGATAGTCTGTCATAATACACAAGAAGGTTTTAAAAAGAGCAATATCGATCAATCAAAAGATGATTCAATCCCTCAGTAGAAATCAGGTTTTTTTACGTGAGAAAATCATTAGTTTGTTAACCTACAAAATTACTTTAATAACCCTGACCATTAACGACACGGTTTGGTCTTTATCTTTAACATAATGTGAACTTCTCTTCAACCTTCCTTCCATTTTGTTGGAACTTAAAAACCAGCCGAAACACTTCAACAACTATGTCAAATGTTTTCAAAAACACAAAATAGATACCATTCAAGAAGACATATATGCCAATATTTTTCGCACAAATCCACTGAAACATATTGAACATTCTGCTTTAAAAGGCAAAATGCATCAGCCTTCATATGGGTATATATTGATCTTTGAAGAAAAGAAAAGTGTACGGCTACCACCGGCGGAAGAGTGGAGAAATTGAAGGATATGGGTAGTTAAAGGGAGTTGAGGAGAAGAGATTAAAGAAAAATGACAAGTCCGTGAGGAGGAATAAGCTTATTCTTGTTGTAAAAATGCATTCGTTTATATTGCAAAACGATGTAAATATGGGTGGATTATCCTATCTGAAACCAACCCAAATGGGTTGAAGAGTTTTGTTTTGTTGGATTAACCCAAACCATTAAATTGTTAAGGTTATGATCGACCCGTATTGCGGATATGCATATATCACGTATCTCACGTATTTAGGAAACTTGCTTGTATAAGTTTGTTAAGTTTCCTTGTTCTGTATGTTTCCTTGTTTTGCATGTTCCCTTTGTCAGCTGAAACACTTGTGTATATATTTGACAATAATCTAATGAGAAAACTTAAGAACGTCTTTCAAAACCTTACATGGTATCAGAGCAAGCACATTGACGGCTCGAAGGTTTCCATTTTTTTCTCGTTCTTCGCCGATCACTCGTCTAAAGTATGTCTGGCGATATTCAAACCACTCTGATTGGCAACAACATGTCTGTCGGAGACAATACCCCTGTTGTGACTGGAATGACATCGAAAACCGTCCTGGATGGTCCTCTCCACAATTGAATTGACAAAGGACAACTACGACAAGTGGTCCGAAGCTATGCGCAATGCTCTTAGCATAAAGAAGAAACTAATATTCATTGATGGAAATTTTACGGCACCAGAGTCTGGTTCCCCAAACTTCGAAGATTGGCTTGCTATGAACTCCATGTTGATGGCATGGATTATGAATACCATATCTCCCTCTTTGCATTCATCGTTTGCATACTCAGCGAACGTAAAAGATCTCTGGGAAAATATTCGTCGGAGGTTATCTCTCGGAAATTCAACTCGTGTATGACAACTGCGACAAGAGATTGCAAATTATCTCTGTTTGTGACTATTTCGGAAAATTAGTCAGGATGTGGCAAGAAATTGCAAATTACAAACCGCTGAAAACCTGTCAGGGCGGATCTTTTTCTGTTGATCTCACGTAAGAGAGGGAAGAGGAATAACTCCATCAATTTTTGATCGGCTTGGATAACACCAAATACAAGCATCTTAGCACGAACCTGATAGCGATGAAGCCTCTTCCAGATGTTGACTCTACCTATGCAATTGTCGTAGAGGCTGAAAGACAATACACTATCTCCTACCAGCATGAGGCTCGTACAGCAGCACTCGGGCTCTCAACTCAGACTCAGCTTCCGCAAATATCGTAGCCTCGAGCCCGAGATGAGAAGTTGCTCTGTTCTCATTGTGGAAAACAAGGGCACTCAGTCACGACATATTTTCTTCTCCATGGCTATCCGGTGGACGTGGTCGTTGAAGAGCATCTGCCAACTCTTCTCAGGTGGTCGTCGCTCCCGTTTCAGCTTCTGGTTCTTCAGCCACAAATACGTCAACCATGAGTGCAATATCGGGCCTTAACACGGACCAGTACTACGCTCTCTTGACACTTCTGAATGCTCAGAAATCTTAGCCCTCGAATAGGGCCTCTGGTAACGAGATCAACTCTACCTTCATTATTGATTCTGGTGCGTTGCACCATATGACAGGAGATTTTGCATTGCCGATTGAACCTCGACGTTGTGGGCCTCATCATGTCGATTTACCCGATGGTTCACAAATCTCAGCCACTCATGTTGGGGATATATGCATTGCTGATAACTTTGTTCTTCGCAATGTCTTATTCATTCTTTGTCTTACTAGCACTCTTATCTCAGTCACTCAACTTTTGAAGGACGTGAATTGTTTGGTCACATTTTCTGATACGCTTTGTGTGATTCAGGCGTTTCACAAAGACCCTGATTGGGACGGGTGAAGTGTGTAACGGGGTGTTCAAGCTACGCGATGTTTCGGCGGCTCGGGCTAATGTGGCAATGGCTTCGGACTCCAGTGATTAGTGGCATAAGCGGCTTGGTCATCCTTCCGACAAGATCCTCTCGCAATTTTCCGCTATAGTTGGTTTTCATTCGAATAAAGCTCAGCCATGTGATGTGTGCTTTGTAGCAAAACAAACACAATCTGTTTTTTCCGATAGTAATAATAATGCAACGGATTCATTTGCTCTTATTCACTATGACGTATGGGGGCCGTATCCGATTCCTACTCAAACAGGTGAACAATTCTTTCTGACAATGGTGGACGATTTTACACGCGCCACTTGGGTTTATTTAATGCAATCCAAAATTGAGGTGGTCTCTCTGTTCCAACATTTCTATGCTATGGCTCTTCGACAATTTGCGAAGCCCGTCAAAATCGTACGCTCTAACAATGGCATAGAGTTTTCCCCACTTCGCTCGTATTTCACAACAAATGGGATAATTCATCAAACTTCATGTGTTGATTCTCCGCAGCAAAATGGACGAGTGGAGCGCAAACATAGCACATATTGAATGTTGTTTGGGCGCTCCAGTTTCAGGTTCATCTTCCGATAGAATTCTGCGGAGACTGCATCCTTACCGCAGTCTATCTTATCAATCGAACACCGTCAGAGACTCTCAATGGTAAATCCCCATATGCTCTGCTGCTTGATAAGCTACCGTCTTACTCACAACTCAAGGTCTTCGGATGTTTGTGTTTTGTCCACGTCAAATCTCGTGACAAGTTCGGACCACGAAGTCGCAAATGTATTTTCCTTGGTTATACTGATGCAAAGAAAGCCTGGAAAGTTATGGACATTGAAACGAATAAGTGTTTCTACTCACGAGATGTGGTATTTGTCGAAGATAGTTTCCCGTTTGAAACCTGTTATGCTTCTCAGATCACGGAACCACGAGAATCTGATGGCGTGCCGCACAATCACTTGGTTGCGTTTGATGATTTCCTCGGGTATTTCACGGAACCAGATAGTGCTGTAAACAGGGGGAGTTCATCGCACTCAGTTCCAGAAAATGAACAGAGTCCTTTAACCTCTTCCCTATCTAGTTCGGTCCCTATAGACAGTGGTTCGGTCCCTGTAGACAGGGGGAGTTCGACTGATCCTGTCAATGTCCACACACCGATCTCCGCTGATATAAAGTAGGCACATTCAACCAACACTGAATCTTTATCTTTATCTTCTGATGCATGGACATCAGCCACTGCCGATCTCACTTCGACATCCCTAACATGCGATTTCTCGTCTTTGCCTATTCTCGGACGCGGTCATAGGGTCAAACAGAAATCACTCAAGCTCGAGCCCTGTGTCACATACACTGCACAGCTCATACACCACGTACACAACTCAATACCCGCACCTATAGGATCTTCGGGTACGTCACTATATCCCTTAGCTAATTATGTCTCGTATGACAAGTTTTTGTCGCGGCATCGATCGTTTTTAGCCGCAGTTTCTGCCACGTCCAAGCATGCTACTTATCAGGCTGCCAAACAAGACTCGAGATGGTGTGCGGCTATGGTTGATGAATGACAAGCTCTTCAAGCGAATAACACTTGGACACTTGTTGATTTGCCTCCCAGAAAAAAAGATTATCGGGTGCGAATGGGTTTACAAGGTGAAGCACAGATCAGATGGCAGTGTTGAATGCTATAAAGCGTGGTTGGTTGTGTTGGGAAATCATCAAAAAGAAGGAATCGATTATAACGAGACGTTTGCTCCCGCGGCGAAAATGACTACGGTTCGCACTTTTCTAGCGGTCGCGACCATATCCAATTGGGAAGTGCATCGGATGAATGTCCGTAATGCATTTCTCCATGGCGATCTCGCCGAAGAAGTGTACATGCGACTGCCGCAAGGTTTATCTACACCCTATACGTCCAAAGTTTGCCGATTACGCAAATCACTTTATGGACTTCGTCAAGCCCCTCGGTGTTGGTTCGAGAAGCTGACTCAGGCCCTTTTTCGTTTTGGTTTTACTCGATCTTACTCAGATTATTCTTTGTTCACGTTCCTTCACGGGGATATTCGACTTCTGGTCCTAATTTACGTCGATGACTTGTTGGTTGGGGGTAACAACGTTGATGCCATTGAACAGTTTAAAGCATATCTGAGTAAATGTTTTCACATGAAGGACCTTGGCTCTCTCAAGTATTTCTTGGGCATTGATGAATGCGGCTTATCTGGTACGAAACCTGTGCTTCTCCCCGTCGATCAGAATCACACATTGACTAAGTCTACTGCTCCTCTTATGCTTGATCCAGATAAGTATAGGCGTCTTGTCGGCCGCCTTGTCTAACTCTCTGTCACCAGACCTGAATTATCCTACATTGTTCATATTCTGGCTCAGTTCTTACACTCTCCTCGCTCGGATCATTGGGACGCTGCAGTTCGGGTTGTCAGGTATTTGAAGGCCTGTGTATTCTCTTGCGTTCCAACAGTTCTCTTCAGCTTACTGCTTACTTCGACTCGGATTGGGCCGCATGTCCTCGCAATCGGCTGTCCTTGTCAGGTTATATAGTTCTTCCCGGCTCTTCTCCGACCTCGTGGAAAACAAAGAAGCAATCAATGGTGTCTCGTTCTTTGGCCGAGGTAGAGTACAGAGCCATGGCTTACACTTGTTGTGAAACGAAATGGTTGCAGGAAATCCTTCGCACATTTGGCGTCACTCTCTCGGCTCCTACCCACCTTCATTGTGATAACCAATCAGCGTTACATATCGCGTCTAATCCCGTGTTCCACGAACACACCAAACACATTGAAATTGTTTGTCATTTTATTCGCGACGAATAGAAGGCCGACCGGATCACATTCTCTTACATTTACACGACGGACTAACTCGTTGATATTCTCACCAAGACTGTCGGTTGCTCCATATTTGGTCATCTTCTTTCCAAACTGGGTGTTTGCGGTATCTACACGCCAGCTTGAGGGAAGTATTGCGGATATGCATATATCACGTATCTCACGTATTTAGGAAACTTGCTTGTATAAATTTGTTAAGTTTCCTTATTTTGTATGTTTCTTTATTCTGCATGTTTCCTTTGTCGGCTGAAACACTTGTGAATATATTTGACAATGATCTGATGAGAAAACCTAAGAAAGTCTTCCGAAACCTTACAACCCCACCCATTGGTTTAGTGTGTTCTCCCGTCTAACCGTTTTACCATTATCCATTCCACTTGTTTATTTGAATGATTTGTCCGGTTATAAAAAAATGAATCTAAATCGTAGATGCAGGGGTTCTTGTGACGGACTTTGCACCATATAAATACATATATATATATATATGTCTCCAATGGTTAGGTTGTGTTTTTCAAGAGTACCTAATAATCTAATACACCTCATATACTAAAAACGCAGAGGGCCTGGGAAGAAACTGCATTGACAGTTCAATAACTCTCAACGAGAACCATTTCTGAATATAACAGCTGAACAGAACATGATAAATGCATCACTTTTCCTTATGAAAAAGAGCTATTCACTCATCGATCATCTTGATACGAATGAAGACTCCCACCGTCCAATATTATTTCAATATTCCAGGAGAAAGCATAAAATACAAAACACGTATAAGGAAAGGCAAGAAGTGCAAAAAAGGTCGTTGAGGAAGATTCGATTCAACAGATTCTGGTGCAACCTACAACAATTACATTCGAGCACAGCAAAGGGTAGAGGGTAGGGATATATTGTAGCAAAAACGTTATCTCTTTAAAAAGTTTGGCCCGTGGACGGCCCAAAGCCCACCCGACGTCCGTCGGGCCGGGCCACAGGCCTAAGAATTCAAGCCCATTTAGTATCGGGCTGGCCTTCGCTCGTTTTGACGGGCCACACGCGGGCTCGGGCCGTAACCCGGCCCATTTGATAGCTAAGAAAAAGGGGGAGAGGATCATTGGGTATTTCGGGGAGAAGGAAGAACAATGTGGGGAGGTGGAGGCCACCAGAAAACACCTTTGTTTGTACTCGTTTTTATTATCAGTATCAGTAATACACAAAACTTCCTTTAAATCTTTATGTTCTTAATCTTAACACATCGATATCAAGCTAGTCTCACATGTTAAAAGAGAAAAGATAAATGATTCACATACACGATGGAGGAAATCAGAATCTCTATAGGAGCGAAAGATTTACCATATAAGAAAGAAAATGGATCTTGAGAAATTTTGATCACTCTAGCTTCTCGAGTTCTGCCATTCTTTCAATGATTGCCTGTGACGAAATGGTGGAAAAGTTATCATTTAGCAACACGAATCTACTGTATATATATGTATTCCTTGTAGGGACAAAGTTGGAAAGAAAAAATTGCACACCCTTTTGCTTGTTTCTTGAAGTTCCCCGGCTAGGATGAATTCATCTAATACCAAATATACCTTCAAGGATCAAATGGATAGACATAACCTTAGCACATTAGCACATATATATGCACAAAGGCGAAAGCAAGTGATGCAGTAGCACAAAATCATCTACCGAGTCAAGATGGTCAATTCAGAATCGCGATAAATTTAAGAAGAGAAAGAACATGGTTTGTATTAAGTTATCTTTTCTTTAAATATAGAAAGCTTGATGCGAACAACTCAAAGAAAACGAATGAAAAAATCTCAAAACTCCCCTGAACGATAAACACAATTTACCAAAGCCATTTCAAGAAACTCGCCTAAAACATAATCCAATTAGAAAAGGTGATGTACAGCGAAAAGCCGGTTTGCAAGAGGATAAAGAAGTAGTACTACAATTCTCTCTGAATTTGAAATGTATCTGGCTCTAAATGAACAAGATCGACAGCTATCAGAATATCGACTCAAACAGTATGGGCAACCTTATGTTAAAATGAAGGCTTACAGAAGATATTGATGCCATATGAAAACCAACATAGGTTTTTGCTTACCTTGTTGAAATTAAACACCAAATCTAGCTCACAAACATTGCTGAAGAAATGGTCCAATATCTCCACGAATAAATGGATACACTCCAGGTACGCCAACTCATTGTCCGTTATGTCAACACACAGCGAGAAAAACAACCCGGCATAACGACGATATATTACTTTGTGGGTTCTAAACTGAAATGATTGCAAATAACAACTTACCCACTTTTGAATGAGATAGAAAAATGAACACACAAAAGGAGTAGCTATAGCCTATAAGCAAATACATCTAATATAGAGTCATACACCTTGTACTATTCAAATATAGAACAGGATCACTAAACCTAATCAGGGTCTCTAGAGCACCTAGGCAAAATAATTTTCCTTCAACTTGATAAAAAAGGCATCTACACATTGCTCAGAGACTCCACAAGTAGGCCTGACTTAAATGTCGTTCCAAATGGTCCCAAAGTTAAATTAATTTGATTGCTTATATCCAATCTATCTCAAATCCTTGCTTTGAACCTTTAATCATTGAAAATATCGGTTCCTGTGTAAAAACCAACTTAATGATCCTATTGAATCGAACTTTGCAGTTCAAAGAACATAATTCGCTTGATCCTATTTAACGTGCTTAAAATCAAACCCTAATCTCGTCCAATGAAACCATAATCAGGAAGTACAGCACCAACCTCGACAAAATTCGTGAACTTTGGGTCGCGATTCACCACCAATCTGTGAACCTGGAAAAGAAGCAAACATTATGAGCGTATTTCCGAAACAAAACTGCAAGATCACAGCAACAAAGTTGAAGAATCAGAGAAAATCAAAAGGGAATTGAAAAATACCTCGTATTCGACCTTGTGCTTCTCAGAATCCTCGAGAGGAACATAGTACTTGGCTAGACGAGTCTTACCTTGTCGGTTCTGCAATAAGATGAATCGGATCTGGGATAACAACGAAATGGAGGCAGATTGATCAGCATCAGGTTCGAACATTAAATTCCCCAAGGAAACATAGATAAACAAGATTATCACAGTACCATTTTCTTGGAACTTTCAGGGGACAACGAACAGAGATTTCCCTAGAACTCGGTAATAATTAGAGAACGAAAATCAAATGGTTTTTCTGCCCATTTCTTCCGTTTTCTCGCACATCCCACCGAATTAATTTGCAATTATCAAATATAAAATGAAGTGGGAAGTGAAATGGAAATCAGTCTTAAAAATACAGGTCATAGAGTTCCATTTTTTAAATGCATTTATGAAACTAAAAGACAGTAATACTTAAAAGCGGCGATATTTTTGTCCGTTATATAAAATCGAATCAAAGGTAATCGAATTATCATTCGGATGTGGATAAAATATCAATCAAATTTAAAAATTAAAAATTTAATATATTTAGTTCAATTCAATTATTAACTGAACACAATCGATTGATTACGTAAAAAGAGAAAAAATATATAGATATTTGATATTTATCAAATAAATATTTATCTAATATAATAACTAATAATTTAAATTAAATAATGATATATTATATTAAATTTTTTAAATATATAAATTATTTGAAATATTCTCAATAATAGTATTTATTTGAAATTTTATATTATAAAATACTTGATAAAATCGAAATAACCGAACAATTAGAGTTCGAGTTTTACTTTTGTTATAATATTTTATTGATATAACCGAATCGAACCGTTGTACAACCGAACCGAACCAAATCGATTTAAATTCGGTTATTGTTTGGTTATTATTTTTTTAAAATCCGAATAATTTGTACCCGTTATATCCGAACCGAAATCCGAAATGGCAAGTTCTAATATTTAGGATAAAATATTCAAAATAATCGTATTTGATTTAAATACGATGCATAATCAAATAATAAATAAAATATTTAAAAGCAGAAATACAAATATAAATAATAAAAATTAAATATTCAATAAGTATAAATAATATATTCAGTTATATTAAACCAATAATTTATCAAATATATAGATAAATTTATACTTAAACTATCAAATTGCAAATGAAAAAATTGTTAACCGAATATTTTTTATTAAAAATATAAATATATAGAAATTGCAAATGTGAACTCATTGTACTTTATATGATTTTTTTCACGATTTGATTATATCGAGGGTTAGTTTAATCAGTTCAAGAAAGATGATATTAGACAATAATTCATTCAATATGTGCGTCGTTAGATGAAGACATGAATGATCGAAACTTTGAGTTGGGGTTTATACTTTGAGAGAAAATGAATCCAACAATAATACGTTCAATACATAGGTCATTAGATGAATACATCAGTAACTGAAATATTCGAATAGGATCTAGACTATGAGCGTAGGTAGATCCATTTAAGAGTATGGAATTATTCGATAGGAACAAAATGACATTTTCAAAATCTTTAACGAGTTCATATACGTAAGACCATATACGTAAGATCAAATAGCATTCCGAGGATGCCAAACGAAGACCAAACCTCCACCTTACGAGGTTTTAGATCCTATATGACTCGCTAAATAGGTCGAAGGGGTGATGGATGAAGCGATCATGCTATTGACCTTTTGTTATCCCTAATGGATAGATTATATAAATGGTTGTATACTTTGGCGCTAGACTCCATTAAATATGTGGAGCCAATTTGAGAAGTGTTTCATGACGAGGTTTTTCCCACCTTATAAAACGTAATTATTGAATAATAAGATGAAATTCCTTCGCACAAGAGGATGGTGAGTACTATAGACACATATGAGAGGTTCAATGGATATCAGTATGCATGCCCACATCATGATATGGATCAGAAGTATCTCATTTCAACCTTTATTGAGGGATTACGAGAGGACATCCACATCTGGATCACCGCGACATGTGGAGAATCATTGCACAACCTCCGTTACATTCAACTATAAGAGCATATCGAGAAAATAACCAACAAGAGGATTGCTCCAAGTGGCTATGTAAAGAGATTTCCCTCGAGGTAATCAGCGAACGAGGTCTCAACCCTCCAAGCTGAGCTAGTTGAGATGAATCTTCAAATGGCCAACATGAAACGTGGAGCATCACCATCGACAGACCTTCAAAGGTATCAGAGCAAATAAGAGAAGAACCAAATTAAGTGGTGAGTAACTCGTATTCAAACACGTATAATTTGAATTGGAGAAATCACCAAATTTTCTCTTACAAGAAAACAACCAACGTGTAGAATCCACAGTAAAAGAACTATCAGTCGCAAGTATTTCCGAGATAACCCTAGAATGAGAATTTTAGTGATATTGAGGTTAATTGTTCTTTGTCTTTCATTATCCATCATGGTCATCTCTCTCATGGTAGTTTGATATCGAAGACTGTGTCGAGTCTAAGTCTAGGGAAGATATGCATTGACATCTTAACCTCTATTTAGGTTGATTTAGGTGCATTTTAGGAGAATTATTTTTTTAGAACTCGGGAAATGAGAATTGTTATCTTAGGAGAATTATTTTTTTAGAACTCGGGAAATGAGAATTGTTATCTTTATAGTTATAAATATTTCACTCAAACAAGAGCTAGATATCTCGTACGGGGTGGTGAAAATCATAACACTGAGTGTTAGAGTCGATTTTTCTTCTCGTTACCTTTTTCATATGATCATAAATCCCACAATTTGGAATCTTTCCGTAGTTAGAGGATTCTATAGAAAACTGGTTCAATTTTGTTCACGATCAATGTAGTCTAAGCGAGCATGAATGTTCTTGAAATCCTAGCCGACTCGATTTACCTGGTGCTACCATTCCAAAGTTATTCATATATTATGTTTGCTTGAGGACGAGCAAAAAACTAGTTCTAGGAGAGTTTGATCGCACTATTTTCACCCTATGATTAGTTGCATGTTTCTATTATGTTTTGGTTGTTTTGGTCTCTTTAGTTCCTTTTTACAATTTTATGGGTCACTTTATGTTCTTGTAGGCAATAATGAGTAAAGAGAACATAATAGAGAAAGATGATTAATATTCATCACAAAGCAAGAATCAAAGACTAAATAGAGGAAACACTCGATCCAAGTATAAAATCGCTCGGTTACGCATGTTGAAGATGCTCAAAGATCTAGAGGAATCGCTCAAGCTGAACGATTAATCATTGGATCATTAAAAAATACCAAAGTCAATCCAGAGGATTCATTCCACCCGAGTAGAGACCAACTCGGTTGAGCGCCCAACTAAATGGGGAATTCTTTACACTCGTAGGTTCGCTCGACCTGAGCGTATTTCGACTCGACCGAGCGATCTGCCTGATAATATTAAAGTTAGCTCCGATTTACATGGGAAACACATGGAAAAACCAATGGCTTGGTATAAGGAGAAGCTAACTCAACTGAGAGATTTATTGAATTCACTAAATTATTCAAATTTTGAATTGTTTAAGTGTTGTGAATTTTTCCTATAAATTGGGGGGATAACAATAGACAAAAGGAAGGACGATGAGGATGGATAGCATAGAGGAATACTGAGAGAAGAGACTATGGGATCATGCGGAAGAGTGGAAAAGATATTCAGACTTCATCGAAGGTTCGAACAACTTGTGAAGATGAGTCAAAGGTGAGGCCATGGCGGCAACTGATCGAGAGATCGACTAAAATTTTCTAACTCATATTTCTTTACTTGTCTATCATTGTAGTTTGTTTTTTTTCATGTAGATCCATAAGTTTGATCATGCTTAGGATGGAATATTTTCTATGTGAACTCATTGTACTTAATTATCGAAACTTTTGTATTTTTTATGGTTTGATGAATGTTTTATTCTTTCAATTCTCGAAAAGCCCCACAAATTGATTGTCAAATGGTTTACTTCAGATGGAGACATCAGATTAGAATAGATCGTATGTGTTAGATAGACATGAATGATCATATCGAGAGCTAGATTAATCGGTTTAGAATGATGATATTGACAATAATGCATTCAACATATATGTCATTAGATGAAGACATGAATAATTGAAACGCTTGATAGAGGTTTAGACTTCGAGAGAAGGTGAATCCTTTAACAACACATTCGGTACATATATCATTAGATGGAGACATCAATGAATTTGAAATATTTAAACATGATATACACTATGAGAGTAGGTAGATCCATCTTAAGATGATTCAATTTCTCGATAGGAACAAAATAACATTTTTCAAAATTTTTAACGAGTTTATATATGTGAAAGCAATTCTTAATCTTAGAAGCATAATCTCAATTATACATAATTGTAGTTGTAATTTATTTTACTTTATCTATACATACACCCTTTTCAATTTTGATTATCGTAGTTTTAGTGAATCATTAGTTTTAATCATACTTAATGCATGTGTTTGATCCTGGTATTACAGGATCTGTATTCTTGAAGAATATAGTCTAGATATAAATATCAAAACTTGATTTGGATTATATCACACGTAGACAAAGCATTACATATAGGGTGTAGATACTTAAAGAGTAACCCAAGATCAGGCATGGTGTCCTCAACAAATCAAATATTCATCTCAATGTGTTTAAAGATGCAGACTGTGCATCTTGTCCAGACTCCAAAGGATCCATTTGTGGTTTCTATATTTTATATAAAAGAATCAGAGCACTAACACATTGTATTCTGAACTTACGACTAGTTCAACTATTATGACCTTTCTGCTTTGATCAAACTCCAAAATCATAGAAGTGTTCTTTTAATTGATTTTTGATACAATTGCCACAATATTCTTAGAGGAAACACAAAGGTCACAATAGTTGAGCAAGTCGTAATAGGTTATACATGAAATCTCGTATTATCACACGAGAATTGGATAAAGTAATCCTTCTTTGGTGAGAATTATTGTTCTTAAATATATTAAAGTACAATTTTGCACAAGTTTAAAAAATCAAATTTTACTGTCCAGGTTAATTCAATGAAGAATGACAACAGCACCAACAATGTACATTTCATTTAAGAATTCGACATAGAGCATGAGATATATAAAATTAATAATATAAGATCCTCCTTGCCCCTACTTAAGATTCCAAACCGAGTTAAATGCACTATTTATACCACCCACTATGTTAATATCAAATGGCCCAAGAGAACTAGAGATCCAAATTATGATGTAATGTTATACTATGATTTTTGCTTCAACCAGTATCAAAAGACAAAAGCAATTGCAGACTAAGTTCAAATAAAACTCATCTGACCATAACAACAGAAACAAACATGATATATGCATCATATTTCGTTAAATAAAATGCCTGCCGTCATCAAACCAGTCTCACACGTTTAAAAGAGATCACAGGAGGGAGAAATAAGAATCTCGGGAGAAAGCAAAAGATTTACCATGTAGGAATCAGATCTTGAGAAATTTTAATCACTCTAGCTTCTCCAGTTCTGCCATTCTTTCAATGATTGCCTGTGACGAAATGGTGGAAACATTATCATTTAGCAACACGAATCTGCCGTATATATGTGTTCCTTGTAGGGACAAAGTTGGAAATAAAAAAATTGCACACCCTTTTGCTTGTTTCTTGAAGTTCCCCGGCTAGGATGAATTCATCTAGTATCAAATATACCTTTGGCACAGGTGCAAAAAGCAAATATAACAGCATGAACAAGAAGAGTATAGAGAAATAAAGGATAATGGAAGCAATTTCAGTAGCACAAACTCCTCAAACCAAGTCATGATGCAATGAGAAGAGAATGAATATGGAGGGACCCATAGAGGAAATGCAAGAGAATGAGAATTTTTTATTAAAGTGAAAAATGAAACCAACAAGATTTTGTGTACCTTATGAAAATTAAACACCAAATCTAGCTCACACACATTGCTGAAGAAATGATCCAATATCTCCACGAATAAATGTATGCACTCCAAGTACGCCAATTCATTGTCTGTTATATCGACACATAGCGAGAAAAACAATCCCGCATATCGTCGGTATATTACCTTGTGGGTTCTAAACTGAAAAGATTTCAAATACCAAATTACTCCCTTTCGAAGCAGATCGACAAAATGAAGACATATTTATAAATATATATCTGCTTTACCATTTCATTTATCTTCTATTATTCAAATATAGAACAGGGTTTCTTGGACTAATGAGAGTACCATAGATAAACAAAGCTGAGATTGCTTTAATTGGATCTTTTCGATTCAATCAAATCCCTGTTTTGAACCTTTAATACTCAATTTACTGCTTAATAACCAACTTAATGATCCTATTGAAGCAAGACTTAACTCGGTTGCAATGGATTAAAAAGAGTACTACATTTCTACAGTAATATCAAGATCAAATTGTAACCTTATATAATGATATTACAGAACCAAATTCCAAGTTCAGCGCTGGAAATCGACCAGATTAAGGTAAGTTTAACACTTCAACCCTAACTTAGAAAACCCTAATTTCGATCAATGAAACAATAATCAGGAAATTAAAGCACCAACCTCGACAAAATTCGTGAACTTCGGGTCACGATTCACCACCAACCTGTGAACCTAAAAAAAGGAAGAGCAAAACGTTATAGGAAATTTAAATACATATATTTCCGAAACAGAATCGCAAGATCACAGCAAACGGAGTTTAATTAGGTCGAAAACGAAAAGAGTCGAGAATCGGAAGAAAATCATGGGGAAATGAAAAATACCTCGTATTCGACCTTGTGTTTCTCAGAATCCTCGAGAGGAACATAATACTTGGCAAGACGAGTCTTACCTTGTCTGTTCTGCAATAAGATGAATCGGATCTGGAAACACAACGACACGGAGACAATTTCATCAACATCGAGTTCGAGCAATTCCCCAAGGAAACAGAGAGAAACACGATATCTACAGTACCATATCCTCTGGCTTTCAACGAACAGAGATTTCCGCAGAACTTCTCGGTAGACGGGAGAAGAAAAATCAAATGAATTTTTTTCTCACACTTTCTTCCGTTTTCTTTTGTTTTCTCAGCTCTGGCTTTGAATTTTCTGAGCTGTGATTAGAAACCTTCGAAGTCTCTCGGAAGGTTTTATTTTTGTCCCTTTTGTCCTTTGCCATTTCATCTTCAAATATTTTGCGACTCGTACCTACGATGAATGTGTTTTCGTAATGATAAAAGGCTTGGCTTTTTTGTTGTGAGGTTACGTCAACTTTAAAAATGGGATCTATCCAACAATTTTTTTTTTAATTTTAAAATTTTTTTAAGTTTTAAAATTATATTAAATATTTGAGATAAATTTTCAAAATTAAACACAAAATAAGTTATCAAATTGGCTAACAACTAAACCTTTTAATATACAGTTTTTATTTCTTTTTATATTTTTTTATATTTAAACCTTGTTGATTCTAACGGTTATATTAACAAGTTTTAATCAAATGATATTCTTCATTCTTTTCTTTTACAAGTCCTTCTTTGGTAAAGTTCTGATTGACCGTTACCTTTTTATGTCTAGCGACAATGTGTATTTCGTGGCTTGGTTAAGTAGTTATCATCATTATCTATTCGTATTTAAATTTATCGATATCAAGATCCTCACTATTAGAAATTTAAAAATTTCATACGGAACTTCCGAACGTACTACTCTGTCCGCAAAGTGTCGAACGAAATACCGATGTCAAGATACTTTTGTCCATAATATGTTTACAAATTTGCGGATCCGTATTTACGGACGGATTCACAACAAGAAAAATAACATTTTCGGATAGACTTTGCAGACTGAAAGAGCCGTCCCTAAATTTAGGGACGGATTAGGGACGTTTTAAGGATGGGAAAACAACTTTGTCCCTAATCCGTCCGCAAATTTGCAGACCGCATAGTAGTCCCTAATTCGTCCATAATTGCGGAAGGATTCGAGACTACTTTCACGGGCGTCCGCAATTTGCGGACGAAATCACCATCCGTCCGCAAATTGCGGATGATATAGCTATCTGTCCGCAAATTGCAGACGTATTCAGGACGGTTCGTCGGGAAATATTTATCTTAGTCTGTAATCCGTCCATAATCGGTCCAAAAATTTTCTATTTAATCTATCATCTTCTATATATTTCTCGCACACAATTCTCATATATTTCTCTATATATCTAGTTATCGTTTCTGATTATAATGGCATCGTCGTCGAGATTGAATATTTTCGTTTCGAGACAGTGGATGTATAGAAGAATTGATCCGGAAACTCAAGGTGTATCGAAGGAGTTTGTAGAAGGCCTTACACAGTTTATGACGGTGGCGACAAATCAACAAGTTTATAGAGAAAACGGTAAGTTGGTTTGTCCATGCGTCAAATGCAAAAATGAAAAATTCGTTAGTGAGAGAACCGTTTGGAATCATCTCTATTTAAGAGGGTTTACTCCAAATTATTTTATTTGGTTATCTCATGGAGAGAATTTTGCACCACGATCCAGTAATGTTGTGGAAAATTTTAGTAGAGGTATTGTACATCATGAAATGCCTGAGACTTTTCAAGATGTAGAAATAAAACCTTATGTAGAAATGGTGCAAAATGCATTCATTGAAAGAAACGAAGATGAAAATATTGAAGAAGATCCGAATGAAGAAGCAAAAAGTTTTTTGAAATGTTAGAAAGTGCTTCGCATCCACTTTATGATGGTTGTAGAAGTGGTCTTTCACGGTTGTCTTTATCTGCACGGTTGATGAATTTGAAGACTGAAAATAATCTTTCTGAGAATTGCATGGATTCTATATCGCAATTAGTAAGAGATTATTTGTCTGAAGATAATAATGCAGTCGAGTCATATTATGAAACAAAGAAGATGATGAGATCATTGGGTTTATTGTCATATCAAAAGATTGATGTTTTCCAAGACATCTGTATGAATTTTTTGGAAAGAAACTTCGGATTTGATCAATTGTCGATGTTGTGGAAAAAATCGATTTTATTTGACAAGAAATAGAAAATCGCTTTTTATCGTGTTTCATTTGTAGATTAAAATGGACGATAATTTTTGTCATCCAATTAACGAAACGTTAGATGATCATGATAAATAAAGACATGATGATAATGACGATGATCAACCCACTCCTCAAGTAAGTGGTTCTAACAAAAGAAAAATGTCTAATGTTTGGGAACATTTCATTTGTATTTTTATATTGTTTATTAATTGTATTGTTAAATAATTATAGGTACTACCTTGAATGTTTTGGAATCTAGCATTGCCACGACAATAGCTACGACGAAGGAAAATATATATATGAATCTATTTGAGTTTTGAAGTTTCGATTTGAGTTTTGAGGTTTCAATCGATTATGTAATGTTTTTATTTTTATATTAGTTTGACAATTTAATATTTTGCGTAACGTTTCTCATGTAATTCGAAACACTTTAGTTTTAAAAATGATGTTTCAGAGACGATAATAACATTGGCCTGTGGGCTGCCTGAAGCCCGCGCGAAATCCATCTGGTCGGATCGTGGGTCGAGAATGTTAGGCCCGTTTACTTTCGGGTCCGGCCGAGTCCGTTTTCGCTGGGTCATAAGCGGGCTCGGACCGGCACGGCCCGAATGACACCCCTAGTTATTGTATAGGTGGGAGGATCATCACCTAGCCATGAAATAGCAAGGGAAATTTTGGCACAAGGATCGAGGCTACATCGCGCCCAACGGAAGAGAGCTGGATGATAGAAAAAGATGAGAAAATGCTAAATCTATTGGAGGAAGTCTAAACTTTGCAAGAGTATCCATGCGAGGAACCTGTGGAAGCAGCCTGGGAAGATAAGGAAGTCATCTAGATCGCTGGTGGTTAGTGGGGGTAATAGATGGATCCCCACCATCTCGAGTGCTCTCAAGAGTTAGTCGAACTTCATGTCCAACTTGTGGAAAACACAACGTGGTGTGTTGAGTGGCACAAGAAAGTTGCTTCCATTATGGAAGTATCAAGCACATTATATGGGAATTCCCATAGAAGGAGAAGTAGGGAACACACTATCGTTTTGAAAGTCCAGATCATAAGATCTGTGACTATCCCCAACCCATATCGAAAAATGTACCAGTTAGGTAAGTGTCACAAGCTACTACCAAATGTCTGGAGGAGCAAACTTCTAAAAGAAGAGCGATGTAATCAAGAGTACGATTTTAGGGGCATAGAGGACCAAGATATGATTGGTAAGGAGGAAGCAAAGCCAATTGAAGATTAGTTTCCTGTATCATTTCTTTTGTGTGTGTAGTGATAGCGTTAATAGTTCAAAAATTGTAATGTAGAATATAGGAATGCGTCTAGTATCAGTGTGGTCAGACAATTTGCATGTTGTAGAAACCCTTTTAGTCAGCAGAACGTTAACTCATGTATTGTTCAACACGAGAGCCACACATAGTTTCTTATGTTCAGCTATAGTTAGAGAAGCTATCAATCAAGTTGATGGCTAACATCAACACTTTTTGGTTCCATACCCCCGGAAATTAAACGTTGAAGGTATCCTTCGAAAGGTTTCAATAATGATAGAAGAGACCAGATTATCACAGATCTATTGTGACTCCAATTTCCGGATACGATGTCACATTATGAATGAATGAGATATCTAAGCACAAAACGATGAAGATTGCAAAGCGTGGGTAAGCATGCGGAATGGATTTCGATTTATCTCAACCTTTTGCCTATACATAGATTATTGTGAATTAAATCGAGTGACAATTAGGAACACGTATACACTTCCATGAATATATTATAACAGATACAATATGTGTGATTGATACGAGAATATTCTCCGAGATCACACGGATTATTCTGATGATATTCTACGAGATTTTCTAGATATTATATGATATCTTATTTAATACAGAAATATTTTCGAAGATTGTATAATATTCTGCGATATTATATTTCCTTTTCCGTACGATCTTTGTATACTATATAAGAAAGTATTTCGTGATAAATAAAGAACGGAGAATTGATTCGACTTCTTCCAAGATGTAGTCTCATATTTATCATGGTATCAAAGCCCTAAGGAGAAATTACCATCTCTTCGGCTCCATCTTCACCCGTTGTCTCTTCTCTGTCGCTGCTTCCGACGAAGGAGTTTTGGCCCTGCAGAAATCTCTTCCCGTCGATTTTCGTCTCTTCCTGGTTTTGTCGAACCCGGGACCTTCTTCTCCTTCAAACCTATTTCGAAACCTTCCGTCTCTTCTTGGTTCTTCTCCTTCGAATCCGAAACCTTCTTATCCTTCAAACCCAGAAATTTTCGAATCCGAAACCTTCTCTTCGACCCGATAATCTTTCTTCTTCACCATTGTTAATCACCTACTTCGATCTGACCCAAAACAGAAAACCCCGAAAACCCCGAGGAATTCGACCTTCATCTTCTTCGTCGACTTCCTCACCGGCTTCCAACCCAGAAAACCCCAACAAATCCGATCCCTACCCGAACCAAAAACCAAATACCATGACGTCATTTCAGTGTTCCAACCATGATGCGTTTTCGGCGTTCTGACCTTGATGCCTTTCGGCGTTCTGACCTTGACGCCTTTCGGCGTTATGACCTTGACTCTTTTTTTTGGCGTTCTAACCATGACGTCCTTTATTGGCGTTCCGACCATGATGCCCTTTGTTGGCATTCCGATAGGACGCCCTTTGACATTTCCGACCATACGCACTTTGGCGTACCTATCCCGACGCCCTATGGCGTACCGAACCCGACGCCCTATGGCGTACCGAACCCGACGCCCTTGGCGTACCGAACCTAGACGACCCATGAGTGTTTTTCTTCCAAGTTGGGCGTCCACAGTTTGCACGCTCCAACTTGAGGGAGGGTATAACAGATATAATCTGTGTGATTGATACGAGAATATTCTCCGAGATCGCACGGATTATTCTGATGATATTCTACGAGATTTTCTAGATATTATCTGATATCTTATTTAATACAGAAATATTTTCGAAGATTGTATAATATTCTGCGATATTATATTTTCTTTTCCGTACGATCTTTGTATACTATATAAGAAAGTATTTCGTGATAAATAAAGAACGGAGAATTGATTCGACTTCTTCCAAGATGTAGTCTCATATTTATCATATATGAGTTATTAGACCAACTTAAGGGTACAATAAGGTTATCCAATATCGACTTAGCTTCGGGATATCACCAAATTTCGATACTAATCAGATATCGACGCCATTAAAAATCTATTTACCATAAAACCACACATAATTAATATTTAAATTTACCATAAAATCACAAATAATTAAAACTTTGAAACAAATGTAAAAGGAAATTAATCACCAAGCAAACTATCCTATATTGTTTTTCCCTAACAAACGGCATGAAAATTTTAGAATTTGGATGCTATCTTTTTCGAATGAACCTTTTATATTCGACGAAAACTATATACATAAAAATAAAATACAGAACCAAAGAAAAAACATGAACATCATTACAAACTTGCAAGTTGGAAATCCAAGTTCTACGGTTTCGGGCTCTCCATAGCATCACCTAAAGTGTCCGTACATGGAGTTTGTGGCCGCAAGAAGGGCTGCACCAATGCCGGACCCATCTTTTGTGTGCTCGATCACTACATTATGTGCGTACTCGTGGCCTAAAAGCTCTGAGACAGCGTCTTGCAAGTACTCACGGTACTGCGGGTAATGCTCATATAGTCCTCCATCCATTGCCACAACTGTTCTTTTTCCTGATTTAAGCCTTTTCGTATTATCCTCCATCTTTTCGAGTACCGCTACTATTCCCGCACCAGCCAAACGCGCTCCGCGTTTCACGATAGTGTCACAGACGTCCAATACCATTCTTCGTGCGTTCAGGTCAGTCTCCGCCTAAATGATTAAAATTTCATCTACAGTGAGTTTTGTTGAAATGTTTTATGATGCTTTTGTATATATAACTCCAATAATAATCGAATAGAAAATTAAAAAGAAGAAGAATATTACCCCGAACACATTCTCCATGACTGATCCAACAATACAAAGATCATTCGACCCGTCCTGCTGCATTTTGCACAAATCTGGGGTCCTATAAATACAATTCACAGATAAGAAGATTGTTGCATTTTGCTCGTGACGATATATCCAATACAAAAAGACAAATTTTGTGTCAAATATAGATTTGAGCCTGACTAATCCCAAAAGCTAACTCACGAGTTTAGGGTTATCCGGTACCATATATATAGATCTCAAAATTCATGTCCTAACCGATGTGGGATAACTAATAATAAAGATGAAATTTGAAGCTGAGATTATCCAAAGGTACCTCAATGCAAAAGGTGTGGACAATCTATCTGGAATAGCCCGTCCAAACAAATCATTACTTCTACTCATCTCAAGCAATACCCGTCTAACGATTTCTCCGAGGTACATGCCTGAGATCGTTTTCTCGAATATCTTGGTAAAAAAAAAACAGGAAGTAACGGTCAAACCAATGAAATCTAGGAATTGTATAACGAAAAAAATAGAGAAGACCAAAGGTATTAATTACACCTGTTCACCAGGATTTAGACTCGATTCATCCATCTCTTTGTCAAAGATGGTTAATGGAAGAAACTTAGAGAAGGCTCCCCACTCGGTGTTTATGATCTGACAAGAGAAAAAACACATCTCAGAGGATATATGTTTGTCGTTTCATTACAGAGCAAAATAGGAATTGGAAGAGCAAAACAACTTATGATACCGTTGTTGATCCAAAAGAAGCAAGGCCTTTGAGTTTTGGAATAGCATTCTTTTGTTCTACATAACAAGCATTGGTCCCAGTGCCTAAAATCACAGCCGCGACCACATCCTTGTCCCAATACCTAGCTCCAGCTAACGTTCCCACAGCATCATTCACCTAGACCAACATGGATTTGAAAGTTTAATGCCTATTAGGTAATATTAAATAGTCATAGGGTCAAAGCGTAATTACTAAAAAGTTTAATTTATATTCGGAGGAAAACATTTTTTCATTATCAATTCATTCTTTATTAGAATCAAAACCCTAAACCCAGAGAAAAACGAACATCGAAAAACAGTTTTTTCGTTCCCGACCAAAAATCCGCGCCAACAGTAGATTCCGATCTCGGCGTGGATACGAGTAGAGCGCTTGTACAATCAAGTCTCATATCCGTTTGTCGTCAAAGTTCAGCGTAATAGGTAATATCGGAATCGTTCCTATTTTTGTTTTCGCTGAAACCTAAGAACCTAATCACGAATATGACTAGATCGTGTAACTGGTTGTAAAACACGCTTTCACACCCGATTTAGCAACCCAACAGGATTAACACAAATATTAACTTAAATCTGCAGAATGATAAATTCCATAGCATTCAAAGATCAATGGGTTACTGAATAACTAACTGCTATGAGAAAAGAATTATACCAATGCTGAAACCCGCATGTCCAATCTTTGTTTTTCCATGGCCTCGTTTAAGCAAGCAACAACATCTCTTCCCTCCTGGAAAACGAATTTAGGGTAAGAACACAAAACAAAACAAGACAAATCCTCAAACAGGACAAGACAGACACTGAATACAGACCGTTCCAGAGACAGCAAAACCTTTTGTCCACTTGATCAATGTGCCTGAATCAATGGAGGTCTGATTCACGGGGAAAGAGAACGTAAACCCAATCTCTCTTTTCCTTCCTTGTACCAACTGAAACTTCCCTGCCTCTTTTGCAGTGAAGTCCAAAAGCTTGGACGCGATGAAACCGAAGAGTTCCTGAAGGATCAATGAGTTAATTATGTATGACAAAGCAAAACGATCCGATTTGAGTCATTATATTACCTCGCTTGTACCGAGCATGAGCTCTTGAGGAATAGAGAATTCTTCACATTCGGTGGCTAAGACGCGTCCTTCTTTTCCTCCCAATTGCACTCTACGCACCCGAAAATTCGTACCCCCGAGATCTAATGCATAGAACAATCCTTTCTCTTCCCTGTTTCATACCAAACATAATAATTCAAATTCAGCTCACAAATGTATTTTTTGTATAAAATCTTATGGGTCCATAGATTTAGTAAAGTTTGAGTTCATTCCAAGTTCATAAAGGAAAGACCTTTTCACCGTTTTCATATCATAATTAAAATTCAAGTTCTGGGTTCCTTTTCGAATTTGACACATGAGGAAGAACAAGCTCTCATCTTTGTTTTGTAAGAAAAAATTAAAAAAAAACCAGCAACCGACAAAACCCAGTAAGGGAAACGACAAAAAAGTCAAATTTTCTCCGGAAAAAAAAAACAGCGTTTCAAGAGAGACAGTTAAACAGAATGAATTACCCGGTGGGCAAAGCGTCGACATAACTAGAGATCATCTTGAGATCGCTGCCTCCATCTACGACGAGACCAGCTCGCATGTCGTCGGACATGGCGTCGGAGACGCGACGGAGGAGGAACGGAGGAGTGGCGCACTCTTTCTGCAGCTTCGTCAGGACAGGGGACGCCGAAGCAACTTCAGATCGGACGGCTCGGATCGTCGCTCGTGCTCCGATGCGGTTGGAAGGTCGCGGTAAGACGTTGAAAGATCGGACTGTGGGAGATGCAGCAGCAGAAGCAGACATTAGTGACATTGTCGAAGTTGAAAGCTTTAGTTCTGAATTGTTAGGAAGAAGAGATCTTTGAATGTTATTAGATCTGAAGTGTATGAACTATATTTTAGTTGGTAGTTATTCTTTTGTTGGGATTAGGAGAAGTGATTCACGCTTAACCAGCTTATATATATACATATATATAATTATGACTTTTTCTATAGAATATCTTTTCTATATAATTATTTTTATTTTATTTTATTATTTCCTAAAATCTCTCCTAATTTATATAGAGTTAAGTAAAAGAAATGAGTTCTCCAAATTCCTATTAGACTTTTCTCCAAAAGATCTGTACTTTGCAATGCGAAAATTTAGTAATTTTTAATTGTCACGTAGAATCCTATATTTAGATATTATTTATGAATTATTTTGTTTGGTTTTATATTTTAAATTTGTTAGAAAAAAAGCTAGATAAATTGTTGACGTGATGGATTAAATTCTATATCTTTGTATTTTTTTCTTCTTAATGGATAATGTTTCTTGTTACAAACTACCTTTTTTACTAGAACATAACTAGGATCTGTTTAAACTAAATTTTTGAAAAGAGAAATATATTATAAATACAAATAAAAGATAATGAAAATGATATAATTCAAAAGTACCAGAAATTTTTCGAAAAAAAAAGGGAAATTGTTAACCACTTTATAGAACAATCTTCATTAAAAAAACAATAAATCCAAATAGACCTAACAGTATTAGGTTTGTTTATGGTCTTCGTCTTGTCACCCGAAAAAGGCGCATATTCAATGTGACCCCGAACGATATGCGTCTCTTTATTCACCTGAAAAGAAAAGTCATTTTTTCCATATTTTCGAAGTAAAAGCTTATTAATTGGACTTAAAATATTATATGACCTAAATCGACTAATTAATATATAATATGAATTAAATCAACTAATTAATATATAATATGAATTAAACTGAATTAATATTTATATGGAATACCGCATAAATCCTTTGATAAAAAATCTCCTAAAAATAAATATTAATTTAGTTCGAAATATTAACAATGAATATAAATTAATTGGAATTTAAAGTTTTTCAAAATGATACATAAATACAATCATCCAGTGTGAAAATCAAACTTTCTTATAATCATTTTTATTGAAAAAAATTGTTGCTTACAAATTTTCAAATTTTTATTCAAAGAATGTCTTGTGATTTCTTTCCAGACCTCATTTTTCCATGAACTACATAAAAATCTTTCATAGAAGATTGTATTTTTTGTTCTTTAACATTCGTAACTGCTCCATTGTATCTTATTTAGCATGTAATTTTGGGACTATAGGCAATATATATATTATCTTAAATCGACGTTTTTTTGTTAGATAACACAAGCAATTCATTATAACTTAGTTTTAAAATGTCATGCAAATAATAGTGAAAACTGAATAAAATAAATTAATTTAAGAAAGCCTAATAAAATTGTTAGATCGAGCATTCAAATCGTTCGGTTAAACGTCACATAAATTTTAACCCTAGAATTCATAAAACTAAAACATATTGTTCTAGAAAGAACGCTCGGATCGAACATTTTTTTCCTTTAGTCGAGCACTCTAGCGAGCACCATTCTGCTACGACCAAACATTGTATGATCCTCCTATTTTCTCTTTTCGATCTCCTCTCCTTATAGGGAAGTGTTATTTGACACTCTTGTGGGATCGTTATCTATCCTTCATATTCAATTGTGCGAACACATCTTGAAATTCTGTTGTCTCGATCCTCATTGTCTGTCTTCGTGTGAACACTTCTCGAAACTCCTTAGCATTGTCCCTTGTTGATTTTTCTCGTGCAATTTGTGGTGGATCCAAGACCTCCAACTGTATTAAAACGAGTATAAGTTCATAATTTTAAAAATCAAATGTATAACGAACTCATCGTATTCCAACCCAGCGACACTTGCTCGACCTTTAAAATGTCTAAAACGAAAATAATTATCAATTGTTGATAATCAATAAAAGTAAAAAAAGAACAAACTTTAAGCAAATTCAGTTGATTCAAGAATTAAAATAAAAATTGATTTAAATTATTTATTCTTAAAAATACAATAATTACACATCCAAAACTACAAACATTATATTTAAATAATCTTTGCTAATATTTAATTACTTAACATATTATTAATACATCTGTATAATAAGATGTTCTATGCTCCAATAGCATTTCTTGAATGATCAACTCTCACATAAACAATAATAAATTGTCGTGCTCTGTACAAAATTTTATGCATGTGCATTCTAGTACCTCGACTGGACTATGTGGGCCAAGTGTCAAAAATTGGGTCCATAAAATTGCTTGAATATTTTTCATTTTCCATATCTACGTTCGATTGTCCGTAATAATATTGAATTAGAGAAAATAATTGGAGAATTATTAGGATGTAAACGGGTTGTTTCGGTTCAGTTCGATCGAACTCGCCAAAAATGAACAGGTTCACTTCGGCCCATTTTTTTAAACAAATTGAAAAATCTCGGTTTAGTTCAGTTCACCTTTAATTCACTAAAAAACTTCACACAAATAATATTTTTGCTTTTTTTATGATCCTAGATATAAAAGAAAAAGTTATGGAATTCTGAAATATGGGACTATAGAAGTTGGCTCGCGAGCTAGACTATTTAACTATTTTGAAATAGTTGTAATATCATATGATAAATATCATCAAACGAACCAAATAAAATTTTGAAAAATATGAAAATATTAATTCATAAAGTTATAAAATATTATTGTACTAAATAAAAAAACAACTCTCTCGAATAAAAGTTATCAAATGTCATTGTATTAAATTCGACGCTCGTAACTTTACTCAGAACATTCTTTTCATCTCCTTTTTTAGTAATGATATCTTCTTCTCCTTCAAGATCTATATAACAAAGAAGCAAAAATATCTTATACACATTTTAACAATAAATAACTAACAAAAAAGTTAAAAAATTCCTTTTTTGTTGATTTCAAATCCTTTAAGCCAAGAACGTATGCAAATTAATGCTTGTACATTTGAAGAAAGAAGTCGGCTTCTATGTTTGTTTAGAATGCGAGAACCAATTGTAAATGATGATTCGAATGCCACCGTAGTTATAGGAACACTCAATAAATGGCAAGTCATGTATGCCAAATCACGTACACTACAAAAAAACACGGAGTTTCCAATGGACGGGGCAACGGATCCGTCCGTTGGAAATGTTTACCAACGGATTGCAACGGATGACGGGATATTGCAACGGGCAGAAATCCGTTACAAATCCATTGCAAATTGCAACGGATATCCTTCGTTAGAAAGTCTATTGGCAGTCCGTCGCAAATTGTAACGGACGGCAACGAAAACCATCCGCTGGCATTGTCCGTTGGAAGTTCCGTTAGAAATCATTCCAACGGTCGTCCGTTGCAATTTTTAACGGATGCCCGTTAGAAATCGCAACGGATAACTGTTGATTTTGTGAATTTCGAGGGCACCGGTTTAAATAATTTCACGTGAACCTGCAACGGCTATCCGTCGCAATTTGCAACGGATGTCCGTTGGAACATAAACTATTTAGATCTTACCAAAGAGTGCATCAAACCATCAATAACAAAAACATTTTCGAGAAAATGTCGTCGTCTTCAAATCGAAATATATATAGATAAAGGGAGTGGATGTATAGAAGAAAAGATCCTGTAACCGAAGAGATTACGTAAGAATTCTTACACGGATTAGAGCAATTCATGAGTTTTGCATCGATGCAGCCTTTGTGTCAAGAACGTGGGACAATGTTATGTCCATGCAAAAGATGCAAAAACATGAAGTATCGAAGTCAAGAAATTGTTTGCAAACATCTGTATAAGGTGGGTTTCGTTGAAAATTACGAAATTTGGTTTTTTCACGGCGAAGATTGTGGTGTTAGAGATAGTGTGCAAGATACACAAGTAGAACGAAATGAAGAAGTTATTTATGAAGCATCAACGACCAATCCATATGTGGAAATGATGTCAGATGCTTTTCCTAGAGTTGTTAATGAACAAACGCATGAAGAGATGTCGAACATCGATGCACGTCGATTCTTTAACGTATTGGATTCGGCGAAACAACCTATATATGAAGGTTGATGAGTATTAAAACAGACTACAATGTGGCTGAAAATTGCATCGATTCATTTTGTAAAACAATGCGGGAATATTTACCGGAAAATAACCAAGCTCCCGAGACATACTATGAAACAAAGAATGTGTTAAAAGACTTGGAAATGCCACATGAGAAAATTGATGTTTGTAGAAACAGTTGCATGTTGTTTTGGGTAAATGATAAAGACTTGTTGGAATGCAAGTTTTGCGGTGCAAGCAGATTTCGGCCTAAAAAACCATATTCACGGAAATACGTACCATACAAGAAAATGTTTTATATGCCTGTAGCAAACAGGTTGAGAAGGTTATATGAATAAAAAAAACCGCTGCAGCAATAAGATGGCACGCAGAACACTCCACGACCGAAGGTGTAACGCAACATCCATCGGATGGTCAGGCTTGGAAAGATTTCAAGTATGATCCCTTCATCATAATAGATCAAGCAGATCAAGTATGTTACGTGCAATATCCAACAACATTGAAACGTCGAAGAGAGGAGTGGTGGTCCGTAGTAAAGAT
>CM071872.1:36046437-36064573 GCA_036759665.1 Gynandropsis gynandra | reverse complement strand
GATGAATTCAATGAACAAGCGAAGGACGACTCGCCCATCGATGAATCTACTGAAGAAGAAATGTAAATACAATAATGTTTACTATGTGTAATACATGTAGATGATGTGTAATGTAAATGATGTATAACGTCAATGAACGATGTTTCACGTTTGATTTATGATGTGTAATCGAATAATCGAAATGTTAATACAATCGAACATTTTATATAAATGATGTTTGATGTATAACAAATTAAAATAATCTAATACCAATGTTGACGGTTGCCCGTTGAAAATATTAACGACTGTTGAACCACGAATTCGCACCCGACACTTAGAAAAAATTTCTAAATTTTCAGTACTCCCAACGGACATCCGTTGGCAGGAGCAACGGACGACCGTTGGAACGTTATAAGGGTAGATTGACGCCACGTGTTGACACTACGTGTTCGCTTCCAACGAACATCTGTTAGAATTCCAACGGATGTCCGTTGAAAAGTGTAATGATGACTGCAGAAATTGCAGCTTTTCCCAACCGTTTTCAGGTTTCCAACGGCCATCCGTTGCAATTTCCAATGGATGACCGTTGGAAGGGCAGACGAGCCGCCTTTTAGCCGTCCGTCGCCTCGGGAATACGCATTCCCAACGGCTATCCGTCACAATTTCCAACGGACAACCGTTGGGAATGCGAAACGTCGCGTCAATTTAATCACTCCGTTGCGATGACGTATTTTCCAACGGCCATCCGTTGGAAATTGCGACGGATGGCCGTTGGAAAAACCGATATATATATATTGCGACGGAACTGTTCTTATTTCAACACCAAAACAAATCCAGAACTCAAATAATTACAAAAAATGAGGCCTAGACGATTTATAGGATCGGGGGGCATGTTGGCCGGTTCCGCGGGAGCGCCTCCCCCGCCGCCACCACCACCATATCGTCCTCCGTCTCCAGTATCGGCACCGCCGATATTTGTCGACGAGGACGATATGGTAGACATCGATGCATTGATCGATAATTTCGATGGACGTCCAACCCTTCCGATCATCGATCCCGAACGTTCTTTTGGAACGTTATGGTAAATTGTATATAATTGTATTTAATTTTATTTAAATTTCGTAACAATTATCTAACTTTTTATTTGTGATATGCATGTTTGATGAGGATGATGTGTTAAAACACACCAATAATACCATCATCCAAGGGTCGTTACAAGACGATCCCTACTACTCCTGGCAAGTGACGCCAGAAGTTGTGCGCCAGCGATGGTGGCGCACGTTCATTGTAAGTGTGTTAATTATATTTAATTTTATATTTATTAATATATTTGAAAACTAATAATTTTTTAACTTTGTTTGCAGCGTTCATACAGATGGCGTCGAACCCATACGTTGCGCATCTACACAGCATGGATGCGCGACATGCAGGTTCGATTGCGCCGAATGATGAACGGTGCAAAGCGCAACTATTACGCCAACAGAAGAAAACCGCAATGGGCAACCGAAACGATGTTCAACAAAATGATTGAGCACTGGGAGTCCGCGACATTCAAGGCCAAGAGCGAGAAGGCCAAACAAAATCGCTACGGTGAGAAGGTTTCCGGAGATGGTCCGCATCGCCATACTTCGGGATCAAAATCCTTTACGAAGAGAAAAAAATAATTGGTAAAGTTTTAATTATTTAGATTTTTTAATTACTTAAATATTTATCTAACAAAATTTCTTTTATATTGTAGATACAACGGATGGGAAGAGAACCGACTCTTCTTGAAGTGGTATTAGAAACCCACGCAAAGAAGAAGTCGGTTGTCGGGAAGAGGCCCGCCGAACCGGAACTCATCGATCCTCGAGCGGCCCGAACCGTGAGAGCTGTGACGGAGAAGATCACACAGCAATCTCAGGCTTGCGGTTCAAGTCCCGACGACCTCAGTCCTTCACAAAAGATTATTATTTTAATTGTAAATTATTAATCAAATAATTTATTAAAATCTAACATTACTCTTATTTGTCTTGTAGTCGGTGAGACCGTATAAGGGATGTCTATACGGTCTCGGAGCGCTTCAAAAGGATATAATCGAGGACGTCACGACGGTACCTCCATCAGTGCAAGAGAGTTTTTCGCAACAACGGCGGATCGAAGATCTCGAATCATAACTTCGAGAAACTCGAGCCCAAGTGGCGCAACAAACATCTCAAATACAACAATTGGAGAGCGTCATTGAGGTATTGTCGGGCCAGGTGAGGGGATCAACACCGCAGCAAGAACCGGGGTTCGATTCGGATGTAACTCCATCTAGAGGTGGTGGTGATGGCGGGGATGATATCGACGCAACCGACTTGAACGATATGTAATAGAAAATAGTTTTAATTTTTGTGTTTTGTAATATAATTTTAATATTTTTATTAAAAACCTTTTAGTTTTAAAAATTTTTTTATTTTTTTATTTTTTTTTTTCAATTTTTCCAATGGGCATCCGTTGGCAATGCTAACAGGCATCCGTTGCAACGTGTTTCCCGCCAGATCTTTTCTCGCCATTTTGCAACGGGCATCCGTTGGCCATGCTAACGGGCTTCCGTTGGAATGCATTTCCCGTCAAATCTTTCCCGCCAGTTTGCAACGGCCGTCCGTTGCATTTTCCCGCCACATGGAAACGGATGTCCGTTGCAAATATGATTTTCCCCGCCTAATTTGCAACGGACAACCGTTGCTTTCCAACAGCCATCCGTTGCAAGATTGAAACGGTGATCCATTACAACTATTTCCAACGGGCTTCCGTTACTATATTTCCAACGGCGTAATCCGTTGCAATTCCGTTGCAAATTTGTAACGGATAATATCCGTTGACATGCCCTCGCGAATTGCAACGGATCGTCATTTGTAACGAACTTTTCGCAACAGACGGAAATCCATTGGCATCCGTTGGAAACGGCTGTTTCCAACGGATTTTGGGCGCTTTCCAACGGATATGTCCGTTGGAAAGCGCCAGTTTTTTGTAGTGGTAATCTATGTCAATTCTCCTTCCAAAACTCAAAGACATCCAAATGGGGATAATCCGACATCTTAAGCTTTTCTTCATCCAAATACATATCCAAATGTGACTTTCCCTCATATTCGCCAACTTCGAGATATTCATAAAAAAAATAGAAATCCTATACCAAAGCATTTCCATGTAAATATTTAAAGTAACATATTTATAAATAAAAATATTATTTTTTAAAAAACTTACATCAAGCATTTCCAAACCGTTTCTTTTTTCTCTCGGAAAGATAGCATGTTGAGAAGATAATGCACCTCTAGAATTACATTTTTCGCCGGTGGTTGAATTGTTTTGATATGCTTTACAGAGGGTATACATTTTCGTCTTCACGAGATCAAACTTTTCTTTAGAAGAATCTATATCAAGTTCACTCAAACAACACCTTATAAATTGACTCTTCATCAAGGTCAACCATAGCTCCGATGGAAAAAATAATACTATAATGCTCCCTATATTTGTTGAACTTGACTTGCATATTCGAAGCTATCTTCTTTATATGATCATCATTGTTGTCTCTATATGATTCTTTAAAAAATTTTCAATTCTAAAAATCTGTCCATTATATAGATTTGAAGTAGAATAACTTTATCCGGACATCAAATTAGTAATCTTGTGAAATGGACTCAATAATTCACATGTTTTTTTTGTCCTGACTCATTCATCCCTAGATGGGCAATGCTTGTAGCTTTTATCCACCACTTTGAATCTATTGAAAACACGTTGATACTTGAGAGCTTTCTCAAGCATAATAAAGGTGGAGTTCCATCTCATAGCAACATCCATTGATAAAACAACTCCATAACTACCAATACCATCTTCTACTTCCATGCATTTCTCAAATGCATCCATTCTTCCATTCGACCCTTTGGCATACTTCAAACTCACTCTAATTTTACTCACAACATCACCGAGAGACTTTAAATCATCTTGCACGATAAGGTTTAAGATATGTGCACAACATTTTGCATGAAAGAGTTCACCATCGCATAACAAGTTGTTATCTAAGCACAATCTCCCCTTCAAAACCTCTTGTAAAGAATCATTAGTTGAAGCTTTATCAAGGGTAATGGTGAACATTTTCATCTCTATCCCACATTCTTCAAAAAATCATGGATTTTAATAACTAATGCTTCACCGGTATGTGGAAGAGGCATATCAACAAAAGACAATATCTTACTATTCAACTTCCAATCCTCGTCAATATAATGTGCTGTCAACACATATATATTCTTCACCATTAATACCCGTCCAACAATCTGAAGTCAAAGATATCCTACTAGGAATATTTTCCAACTCAGACTTCACTCTCGTTTTATGTTTCAAATAAAACTCATAAACACGAGAAGCTATAGTATTTCTGCAACAAAACTTAAACTTCAGATTCAGATAGTATATCCAATCTCTTAAATAATCATATTTAACAAAAGTGAAATGGAGATCATGTGATATAATGCACTTAGTTAACTTCTCCTCAACAACTTATTGTCTGGGAGCGGTAAACACACAAATAGGAACAGTCAACGACGTGTTGAAGAAGAAGAAAGAAAAGATAAAGGAAAAAATAAATCAAATATTATTATTTTTATTTTGTTATGAAAATATATTAATGGATTAGAAAAAGAAAAATAAATACATTATATTATAATATGTTTAAACAATATATTATTTTTTACTAAATGCAATAGTTTATATGATATGCAAAAAAAATATATGTGATTTTGTACATGATTTGTTTTTTTAGTTGGCGAGCTAGCTCGTCTCAATTCGGACTCGTTTTCGACTCAGTTCGTTTTTCAAATGAGCTAAAAAATATACAACTCGACTTGTTTAAATATGATCCGAATTAAAACTTGCTAGGCGATAACTCATTTTATAAACTTAAAAATTATTTAATCATAAGACTGGTTCAAACATAAATACGATCTAGAACAACTGTAATGTAGTAGAATTCGTCCTCAAAATTCCAACTCAATTTTGAAAAATAATTTGATACCATAACTCAAATTATACAATTTATAATCTAATGCTTCTCAAATTATTACAATCAACATTCACTCATTTGTCTGAGCTTACAAAGCGAAAATTGCAGAAATAAAAATAAACCGTAAAATTCTCAAGGCTCGAAAACCTTATAGATAACCACAAAGCATGGAAGAATAGCCCTAGGGTTAAACACAACCAAGTCATCAAAGTTTCCGTACACCCCCGCTGCACCGGAGACTGAATCATATGCGGCGGCACCGCTCCCATCATCCTCATCTGTCGTGCCCAGCGACGGTGACTCAATCTGCATGCGCTTCACTCTCCCGGCGATCACACGGCAAACAAGCATTGCCCGCCTCCGGTCAAAGCAGTGCAACGCCTCGTGAGCCCTACCGCTGCTCGCGGTGGTCCTCACGCCCCTCGTCTCTCTCCCTCCGCCGCCTCCGCCACTGGGAAGGATGCCCGAGGAGCCAAAACGGTGCGTTTTAGCCTGGAACCCGTGGCGGATGATTGTGCACACTCGACATCCGGGGATGGTAGAGCAGAGAGAGGAGGAGCCGCCGCCACCGAGTGAGCATGAGACTGTGGTGCAGTGGAAGCGGAGGAGCTCGTTTCCATCCGCGGCGGAGCGGGGATTTTTTCCAGTGGAGGCGAGTGCACGGGATTTAACTGCATCTCGGCAGTTTTCGAACCGTTGGATCGTACGTTGACTGTTGTGGACTTTTAGTATCCGTTCGATATTGTAGATAGGACTTTCCTTACGTAACCAGCTTGACTTGAAGATTATGTCCACTATGTTTCGTCCAGAATCTTCTGGGCCCAATTCAGACACTGTGGATAAAGATATATTTCAGGATGTACTGTAAAAGGTTATAGATTGGTTCTTGAATTTGTAAAACGGACAAAAAATAGATATATGCCATATTTGTAGCTATTTGTACTACCTATGCATTTCTATGGAAACTGAAGTTACTCAGTATGTATCAAACGCATTGGTTCTTTATTTTCTTTTCCATTTTTGAGAAATAAACAAGGCGCCTATAATCTTGGTAAAGATAATTAACATATGATGATACTATTAACCATCATATAAACAATTATAATGCAAAGTCACATATAATATCTGTTTTTTTGTCACTCGTACATAATATTGACTTAAGAGATATGGAGGAGTTCCTTATAATATGAGTTATGTTCGTCCATTAAATGTGATTATCTCTCCATATTAAAATATAATTCAAAAATTTATTTAAAATATAATATTAAATTCAAAATATTTTAATGTATTATGTTTAATTTTAAAATTAAATCGCACTATATAATTATATGTCGACCTATCGTATAATAATAGAAATGAAAGGAAAAAAACACTCTAATATTGTAATGTTATATACTTTATTTCGAAGTGCATTATAAATTTATGAATTAATGAGTGAATATAATAATTGAAATATTTTATATGAATATTTTGGTTGTAATTTATATATTTAGACCGGATTATCTTAAGAACCTAAAAAAGAACAGAGTTTAGAGAAAATATTCCAAACTTAATATCAATTTACGTAAATTAAATATTTTTGTTCTTCTATATAATTTTGCACTAGGATTGTGAAGTAAAGTTTTGCTGTGGGCATGCTCAAGTAAAAAAGAAAAGATCTAGATAATACAAAATTGCTGGTTAAAAAATAGATTTTTTTATGTTATCCTATACAAGTCTAACAGATTATATTTATGAAACAAATTTTAGTAATTGAATCTTAATTCCAGCTAACAAAATGTCTTTCTTACCCAATTTTAGATTATCACAATCAAACGAAATTTCATTTTGGCACCATGTATATCTACATTGATATTCCTATATTTGTTTTTGTCCACGAAACGGAAAACAAATCGACATGCATTTCCACTTATAATTCGTTTACGACAAAAATAGACAGATCTATAATAAATTATACGCCAAAAAAATAATTTTAAAAAAGGTAGGATTAAATAAATTAAAATACCAGCATGACGAACAGCTTGATGAAGCTCGAGGCTTTCAGGCTTTGGGAACACATCCCCGCATTGTGGACATGCACATATTCTTGATGCAATTGGATACCTATATAGGTAAATACAAATATATACGACAAAAAATAAATAAAAAATAATTTTAATTATAATATCCCTCTGTTGGTAACTTGACGCAGTCAAACTTACCATACAGATTTATTGGACTGGACAAAGCACAGAACTTCATCATTTTGTTACCGACTATAAATAATTTTAACAGTGATAATTTCATACTCTCATGTTATGTAAAATTGTACAAAGAAAAAAATAATGATGTTTAGCATTGTAGAATTGTAATTACCGAATTCTATTGCAATAAATAAATTGGCGAAAAATTCAGATTTTTTTGGTGGTTAACTGTGAATGAAAATTCAGATTTTTCTCTTCTCAATTATAAACTCATTTAATTTTAGTTGGTGTAATTCTGATTTTTTTCTTCCAAATCATAGAAAAAAAAAGAGAAAGTGAGATATTGAACCTGCTTGGGTCAACGATCATGCGGCACTCATAGCAGCCGGAGAGTTTCGTAAAGTGCATGGCTCTCGAAGAAGTAGAAGATGACGTGTAACCCCCACAGCCGTTGGATCTCACCAGATTAGATCCACGGTTCAGAGATTTCCGGGTCAACAACCCAGTTTCTTGGCACATCATATTGCTGCTCTCCGGTGACGAGTGATCGGATCGGTGCACGACCCTCGCATTGCGATAAACGACGTCGTTTAACCTACAAAACGTCGACCCACACGTTGACGACGTTGCTGACGTGTACGATCCCTGATGAGGAATCTTAGATGGGTCGTGAACTGTGGGCCCTTCGATCTGCTTGCAGTTCAAGAGGTTCTTTATTTGGCTCCATGACGACGACGATGAAGAAGATAACGGTTTATGCTTTTGCGTTTGTGTTCGAGGCGGCCGTTGGGTTTGTGGTGAAGGTTTGGTCTTCTTTTTCTTTTTCTTTTCATCGGAAGGTAAATGCGTTTGCGTCTGCGATTGCTGTGGATCGGGTAAGAAGGAAAGAAGAGCCATGTAGACAGAATACCGAGAAGATATAGAATTGCACGTTAGTTTATAGAATTGTTCTCTTTCACACTTTAATGTATATATACATATGAGAGAGAGAGAGAGAGAGTCCTGTTTTTTTTTTACTTTGGTTTTGATGCAAATGGGATCCGAGAAGAAGAGTGATATATAAAGTCGGACCATAGTGTATATATAATTGGTCCATTTATATTATTTGTTTATTTGTATTTTATTAGTGAATTGGTTAATTGGGTTAGATGAAATTATACTGACTTCATAGATAAGTTGTTGATATAGAATCACTAAACATAATGGATTTGGGGCTGCTCTCTTGAATCCTCTCTTTTCTTATCATTCTTATGCATAAAATTTTACATAAAAAAATCCAAACCATATATATTGTATCACTAATCATATTCATAATTTGCGTGTCAAAGCTCAATTCATTATGCTCCCATGATATAAATGTATTTTAAGAAGCGTTTTATTGGTCCCTGATACCAAAAAGAATACATACATAGATACGGATATATATATATATATAGACGGAATACTTGGTTTAGGTGTTTCGGAACTTCACAAAACTAAAGACATGAGGCGAAACAGACAAGAGTAAAAAAACATGAAACAGAGCATAACTTTGTATTATTGCGTATAGCCGAAGTCACCATCTTCATCACATGCTAATGTTAGAAGAATATACATCGGAAAAGACTCTGTGAATGTGATGAACAATTATTTACATTTTCTTGTTTAGAGAAGTACAAATAATGTATCTTAGTTGTAGACTTTGTAGTAATGCTCATGAATAATTTTGTAGAATCATGAGCTTAATTCTTCACCATCTTAATGCTTGTGCAAACAAGAAATGTAAATGTTGCTATAGCCAAAATGAACTCTCTTATCCTCCTAAGTGTTTCACTCAAACTCTCATTGATTTTTGGTGTTTGCTGTATGAGATTACTCAAGTGTTTTTGCTTCTCTTGTGTGATTCTCCTCACACAAGTTCTATCATATATTAATTACCTTACAAAATGTTTGAAATTGTCCTAAATCAGACAACTTCTTACACATGCTCAAAATAGACCTTTTACATAGTCTTTGACCTTACAAACTACTGCAAATGTTCCTTCAATTTTAATTTTTCCCGTTGCATACATATCATATATATATTATATTGAAATTGACCCCTTTTCTTGTTGTTTTCTGCATGGGCCTCCGACCTTGGGCTTCTTCGTTATGGGCTTCACGCGCTGGGCTTCCTCTGCTGGGCCGCGTCGCTTTCTCCTGTGGGTCGCGTCTTCATTTCGGCCCGCTCGTTCGCTTCATTTCGCGGGGTCTGAGAGAAGTCTCCAGAACCTCGCGCATCATCCTCTCGCCTAGGGTTAGGTCTCGATAGGGCGATTCTCGTCGCCCCTTCGTGTTCTCGCCGGTCAGCCGCTTCAATCTCCCTCCTGGCCGGTTGAGGAACAACTCCGAGCACCTCTCTCAGCCCGCAGAACCGTCCGGTGGGGAGAGCCTTCGTCAGAATATCCGCCGCCTGCTCCTCACCCCGAACGTAGCGTAAGTCGATCCTTCCCTTCGCTTGTGCTTCCTTTACAACGTGGAACCGTATTTTGATGTGTTTGGTGCGCTTGTGGTCTATCGGGTTTTTCCCGATAGCTATAGCCGCCGTGCTGTCGCTATATATTGGTACACCCTTAGGAATATGAAAACCTAGTTCACCAAAAAACCTTAGTAACCACGTCGCATGGTTCGTCGCTGCACTCAGGGCCATATATTCGGCCTCTGCAGTCGACTGAGCCACAACCGATTGTTTCTGTGTTTCCCAGCTAAACACAGCACTGCCAATCGTAAAACAATACCCACTAGTGCTCCTCATATCATGTAGACTCCCTGCTAGGTCCGCATCGGCATATCCGATTAGTTCTGATTTCTCAACACGTCTAAACCTTAGCCCGTAGTCTTTTATCTCTTTAACGTATCTTAAAACTCGTTTTGCTTCCTGTAAGCTTGTGACTGTCGGCTTTGCGTTGCTTCGTGACAGGTACGAAGCGGCAAAGGCAAGATCGGGACGTGTTGCAGCAAGGTAGAGAATCCCCCCAACCATACTGCGATACAGCGTCTGATCGGTAAGTTGTTCGACGTCCTCCTTCGACTTGCAGTACTGGGTCAGTGGTGTTGTAACACCCTTAGCGTCCTGCATACCAAACTTCGAGAGAAGTTTGGTTGCATACTTCTCTTGGCTCATAAAGATGCCATCCACGAGGTTCTTAACCTCAAAACCCAAGAAAAACTTTAATCCACCCAAATCACTTATGTGAAAACTGAACTCAACTTAGCCTTAAACTCCTCAATTATCTTCAAGCAATTTCCCGACAGAATTATGTCGTCCACATATAAACATACCACCAGAACTTTACCTTCTACTGTTTTGATGTACATCGCTGCATCACAGTAGCTTCTCACGCATTCTTCTCGCAAGAAGAATGTATCTATCTTGCTGTACCAGGCCCTAGATGTCTGTTTCAATCCATATAATACCTTATAAAGTCGTAAAACTTTGTGTTCAGAACCGTGTACCTCATATCCCGGTGGTTGTTCGACGTAGACCTCCTCCTTGATTTCACCATTCAGAAAGGCTGACTTTACATCCATTTGATGTAAAGGCCAGTCCTTCTGAGCCGCAATAGCAATTAGGGCCCTTATTGTGTCGTGCCTTGAGACCGGGGCAAACGTCTCCCCGTAATCCAACCCGTAGGTCTGTGAGAAACCCCTTGCTACTAGGCGTGCATTAAACTTCTTAATCTGTCCTTCCTCATCCGTTTTAATTTTGTAGATCCACTTGACCCCTATCACCTTGTGATTTGAGGGTCTCTCCGTAAGATACCATGTCTGGTTCTTACGGAGCATCTCCATCTCCTCGTCCATCGCTTGTTTCCATTCTGGATGTTTCATAGCCTCCTCGTAGGTTGAGGGTTCCACCATAGTTAGATAACAACCTTCCTCAGGTTGTACCTCCTCTATGTCCTCCTCAATCCTATACAAATCACTCAACCTTCGCGTCCTGTGTACTTCCCTCGATGACTCACTAGAACTTCCAGTGCTCACCTCTCGTGATGATGGGGTGTTCGATAGTGAAAGCTGTAGTGGAGTTGTAGGTGGTGTTGTCCTCCTAGAACTCTCACTATTCTGCCCAGATGAGCTCCCAACCTCAAAAGTGTTGGCTGGAGCTCCCTCTGGATTGCTGGAACCCTGTGGTATGAAATGTACCACAGGAATAGAACTGTCCTTCTCTTCAGCCTTCTCCCAATCCCAGCATTTATGTTCGTCAAATATGACGTCTCTTGAAACTTCCACCTTCCCAGTCTTGATATCATATATACGGTAGCCTTTACTTAAGCTACTGTATCCAACGAAAACACCCACTTGAGACTTGTCATCCAGTTTACTTCGTTTTTGCGCAGGAACCATTTTATAACATAGACACCCGAATATCCTTAGATGTCCAACGGAGGGTTTGTGTCCACTCCAAACCTCCAATGGAGTCTTATCTTTCAGCACCCTTGTAGGTAGTCTATTCTGGATATACGTAGCCGTGAACACTCCCTCTGCCCAGAACTTATTGGGCATGTTCTTATCTTTCAACATGCATCTAGCCATCTCCATTAACGTCCGATTTCTTCTTTCAGCCACCCCGTTCTGCTGGGATGTATAAGCTACGCTAAGCTCCCTTAAAATTCCCTTCTCAGCCAGATAGTCTGAAAATTCTTTAGAATTGAACTCCAAACCCCTATCTGACCTTAATTTCTTTATTTTCTTCTCGGTCTGGTTCTCAACCTGGCTTGCAAACCTCTTGAAGGTTGCAAAAACGTCCGACTTGAGCCGCAGAAAGAAAACCCATGTCATATGAGAGTGGTCATCCGTGAAAGTCAATAGATAAACACTCCCATCCAACGATGGTGTTTCCATAGGTCCGCATAGGTCCGTGTGGATTAGACCTAATACCTGACCAGCCTTGTACTCCGAGTGTTTAGGAATTTCTTCCCTGTGTTGCTTGCCTTTCACGCAAGCCTCACAAACCTCCTTTACCACAGTTAACTGTGGTAAACCCTTCACCATGTTCGCCTTCTGCAGCTTCTCCAAGTTGTGAAAACCAGTGTGACCTAGCCTTTTATGCCATAGGTCTGATGCGCTTAGCTTCTCCTCGGCCACTCTAGCCTCTTCCTTCACTATCCTCCATTTGAGAGGATAGGCCTTTTTAACCATCTTAACCTCAATCACCTTAGAGCCCGCCTTGTCTTGTATAAGACATTTATCTTCGGTGAATCTCACCTCGTAACCATTCCTCACCATCTGCGGCACGCTCAATAACATCTAAAATGGAGACCATCCATCTTAACGAGCTATGTTACCTCAGTTGTAACATATTTTACCTGTCTAGTTTGTCGAGATTTATATAAACAAAAATTACTATATATTAACGTTCTCTACTAATGACAAAGAGTACAACGAGAATATAATATAACGCATGTAATATATATATATATATATATGTATGTATATATATGAATAGGATACCATTGAAAATCTCACAGCATGTTATTAGGGTTGATAATCCATAAGGGTATTGAGGATTTTAAACCGTAGATTAGGAGTAGTAGATGACATAGAATTACCATCATCAATCTAAAATACGTAGATCATTAAAATTAACCTCAAANGTAGATGACATAGAATTACCATCATCAATCTAAAATACGTAGATCATTAAAATTAACCTCAAATAATTCCTAGTAATTTTTATCCATTGATCCTATAATTTATTCGGGGATATATTTACACACATTGTTATAATTAGCCGTTGAAATCTAATTGCCATAGTTCTATTGATGAGAAGGTCACATGGTTCACAAGTGGCTCAATTGATGTGCTAAGTGTTGAAAGAAATGTGCCATAAAAGCTAGAGTTCAAGTACCAAAAGCCAAAGAAGAATCAGTATAGTGATCGGTACATACTCGTAAGTTCATGTAAGCCTAGTGGCCCTCGTGATATTGCCGCAAAACATGGCCTCTCTCTCTCACATGACTTAGCCTTATTTATTTGTCTTCTACTCACACCCTATAGATCCCTAACAATATATATATATATATGTATGTATATTTATATATATGTTATACACATGACATGCACTTTATCTTTTATTATACATTTCTCTACATATACTTGTCATTTATACACATGCGCCCACTTTATCCAAAGAAGAGTAAACGAAATAACCGTATTGTTAAACATAAAATGAAAAATTGATATGAATGTGTATATCTAAAGGAGTTATTAATGCAATATCCATATATATATGTATGTTATATATATATATATTTAGGTTGTAACGTATACTCATTCATTATACACTTTCTATTCACATAAGTAGGCTTCACATGTATGTCGTAATAATTCTCCATTCATCTCTAGTTCCTTGTTTTTTATTTTTTATAACATGTTATTAATACAAATACTCATTTTCGATTACCCGATAATACACTTTTTTATAATAGTTTCAATTTCACATTTTATTCTATTTTTATAATAATTGGACGACTATACTCTATACTCATCATTAATTTAGTTGTAGCTTAATTTTATATCTCAATTTAGACCAATATTGTTAGAGACAACAGATCAAAGAATATTTTTGTGTGTTATTAAAAGTGTTTCCAATCTTCATATTTATACAAGTCGGTCAACATAAAATTGAGAAGAAGATGGGAGGAAGAGAAATTGTAGGAAGAGAAACAATCTTCTGGTGTAGGACTTGCGGAGAGAAGATTGACTGCATCTTAACACCCTCCCTCAAGTTGACGCGTACAAGTCGTGGACGCTCAACTTGTCTGTGAAACCATCAAACTCTTTTTTACCGAGAGCCTTCAAGAAGATATCCGCGAGTTGATGGCGTGTTGAAACATGACGAGTAACAATAAGATCACTAAGTATGGCTTCACAAACAAAATGACAATCGACTTCAATGTGTTTGGTGCGCCCGTGAAACACTGGATTCACACTAATATGGAGAGCGACTTGACTATCACAATATAACCAAGATGGCCAAGAATGTGAAACCCAAAGATCGGTAAGTAAGGCTTTGATCCAAATAATCTCACACGTCGCCATTGCCATCACTACAAGAAAAATAACAATTCCAGACTGCCTAATCCGTCCCTAAACAGGTTTGGGGACAGATTAGGGACGACTAACATCCGTCCGCAAACGATCGTCGCCAAAACATATCCGTCCGCAAATACATACGGAAAATTTAGTTCGTAAACCGTCCGCAATTGCGGACGACCGGGTAGTCTGGAAACCAACGCGAAACCCGACCCCGAGTAAGGACGGAAATCATATTAAAATTTCCGGATGACACTGTTCCCGTCCGGAATTTTTTTTTTTAAAAAAATGAAAAAAATAAAATTTTAAAATAAAATTTTAAATTAAAATTAATTAATTAGTGTTTATCATCATCCTAAGCCATTGCATGTTTCTAAATTTACAAACTAGTTGGTGGTAGTTGGGAATTATCATCGCCATCGCCATCGCCATTGTTTTCGGCCGTATCCTAATTGATATTGGATATGTGTTCCTTCATCATCCTAAGCCATTGCTCATGTTCCCTTCTTGAGCGTTAAACTTCCCTTTGCAGAGCGTTGAACTCTGAACTTTTTTGTTCTAATTTTTCTTGCATCTTCGACATTGTGTTTCGAAATTTCTCGGTCGCGACTTTTTCCTTGCCTTTGTAGGACCTCGCATGTTTTGATGTCATTCCTCTAAGTCAAATAAGCGACCTTTTTACGGTGTTATGTGCTACAAAAAATATTGAAATATAATTTAAATTTAAATTATCAATACGAATTTATTGTAAATTATAATAAATCAACCCACGAACCGTCGGATTTTTTCTTTTGTATACGTTCCAACAATTCCACGCACGACGGTTCACATCCCTTCTCTTTCGCCTAAAACAAATTTAAAAGTCATGTTTTACCTATTAAGCAAATGTCATTCATAATAAAACTTTAAAAAATTTTAAATCTTACCAAATCTTCGTAAATCCCCTTGAAAGAGCGGGAACCAGCAGTATGCGCACTTATCCCATATCCCGTTCTATCAGAACGACGGGATCGACTAGCGCGTTGGCTTCTCTGACATCCAAATAGGTTTGACACCTTTTATCTCCCGGTCATTTTTCACGTTGCTTATAAGAGATTTCTGCCGTATTCCCGCATGCTTTTGAAATTCAGACTTTACTAGTCCGGTTATTGTAGGATCCCAATAAAATTTTTACTGAAAATAATGAAATAATTATTTATGTAAATATTTTTAAGTTTAAAATTTAGAGTGAAATCAATATTAAAAAAAAGTACCACGAAAGCTTTCCACCACCGTTCCTTTATTTCAGGATCGGTTCGCATCTAGTTATAACATGGACGATCATAATCAGCTTTTATTATCTTTGTTATATGCCGATTAAGCTGTTTAATACCAAACCTATTAAAACAAAATTAAAAGTAAATTAAGACTTAATTAATTAATAATTAGTTACAAAATTAAATTTAAATTTAGTTTATACCAAAGTGCGCCGGATGAAGAATCCAGATCTATAAGAGGAAGTTTGCGTCTTTCCTCATCCATCGCTAGAAGCTCTTCCACCGTTGGTTCCTCATGCATCGAAGGCTCATGATGCATTATTGGCTCGACCGACAGTGGCATCTGTTGATAAAAGGGATACAACATATATTGTGCCGATCCAGTGTTCGAAAATTCATAAAATCCGAAAATACTTCCGACTGTCTCTGGTGCTGTGGACCATTAGCACTTTTCTCAGATGTTGAGCGGTTTCTGGTGTTACCGCTTCTTCCAACACGACGCGATATACTAAAATTGTAATTTAAAAGATTATATAAAAATTCAATTCAATGTTTATATTAAAAATTTTAATTGATAATTAAACATTAATTAATTTAAAACCACATATAATTTAATATATGTGTTCTTAATTTTAAAAAACATATACTTAATATATGTTTTTTAATATATGTTTTTTTTAACAAAATAACTTAATAATACGATATTTGATTTAGGCATTTCATCGAACACCTAATTTATATAACTTAATATACATATATTTGATTTATGCATTTCATCAAACAACTAATCTACATAACTTAATACATGCATATATATTCCACTCTTTCAAATTTTCTTCATCATGCTAAGGATACAAACATATATACTTATTAAGTTTCCACAATATGAATTTTCCACAATATGATACAAAGTTTCATATATGTACATATATATACATATAAATATAGATATATACTATACCCATACCTCAGCGGACGGGCGGCGGAGGGGCGACGGATGGACTGTATAAAAGAAAGCCTAAATCATGTTCAACTAGCGTATAAAAAATAACCGATATAACCGAGAGAAACACTTACCTCAGCGGACGGGCGGCAGAATGAACACGGACAGCTGGGCGAAGGATGGCTGGGCGAAGGATGACTTTAGTTATGAGTTTCGGCCAAAGAGAAAGTGAAGAAACGATGTTCACGGTCGGGGTCGAGAACCGTCCTTAATTCCAGACTGATTCCGGACGGGGTCGCGAACCGTCCGGAAATTGCAGACTGATTTCGAACGGATCACGTGACCCGTCCAGAATTTAGAGACCGATTCCGGACGGATCCCACGATCCGTTCGGATATTCCAGACCGATACCGGAGCTCGTTCCTACGCCGTCCGCAAACTAGAACAAATCGAGGGATGAGATTCGACCGAGAGACGAGATTCAACCGAGGGATGGGAATCGATTGAGGGACGGGAATCGACCGAGGGACGAGATTCGACTGAGGGACGAGATTCGACCGAGGGACGAGAATCGACCGAGGGACGGGATTCGAACGAGGGACGGGAATCGACCGAGGGAACAATTCATAAAACCTTATATATATATTTTACGAGGGACAAGAACCGACCGATATATATATATATATATATAGTTCGTTGATTCAATATAAAGTTAAAAATAAAAATTCTTTAACATTTGATAACAAGTTAACATTAATTATATTCAGAGTCACATAATTCTTCCATCGATTCTTTTGTTTCTGAATTTGATTCAAATTCTTCATCTTCTTCTTTTCCTTCTATCTCTTCATTTTCAATTTCTTCGACTTCACCTTGTACCAATGCTTCAATTGTAACTTCATCAATAGCAAAAATCTCGGTGGTTTGTTGTTGCATGGCCAATTCTTAAGTTTCTCGCACATAAATCTCGAAAAAATATGCCAATACCTGAAAATTGAAGTATTAATTAGTTTAGTTTACAATTGATATATCTGTAAATTATTAATCACTAATTATACTATATAAAATAATCAATGATACCTCCAATTGCTTCGTGTGCATGTTTGTCCATCAATTCAGAAAAACATATGGGAAGTAGTCTTTGCATGAATACATGACAATCGTGACTTTTCATCCCAAATAATTTTCCTCCATGAATATCGACGCACCTTCTGATTTTAGATGCATAACCATCAGGAAATTTCACGTATTCTTTCCTTGAGCAATACTCTGCGACTTCCGTTATTTAATGTTATCCTTCATTTTCACGTGACATTCATTACCGTATTGATGATATTATCGAATTTTTTTTCTATATGTGCATGACATCAAGATTGTGGGGAAACTTCAGATTTTTCCAATACGGCAGATCCCAAAATATGCTCTTCTTGTATCAATTATGGGTAATTCCGTAACCATCAATTCTCGGATGATTGTTCCCTCCGCAATCTATACTCCTAGGATTACCCAAAGCAAGAAGTCGTTCATACAATATCTCTTCGCCGGTCAAAATAGAGGAGGAGATTTCCGCACAACAATATTCGTTTTGAAATTTCTCTTGTTGCGTCGTAGTGTATCATCGGGAGGAAGAAATCGATGATGACAATCAAACCAACTCGTCTTTCGTCCATACTTCAACTGAAAAGCATCTGTTTCCTCC
>CM071872.1:36027380-36040058 GCA_036759665.1 Gynandropsis gynandra | reverse complement strand
CTGAACTTGGACTATGTTGCTTACTCAATCTAAAGTGTGTAGCAAGAGGCGTACTCACAACTTTAGATTTGTCCATATGGAACCGTTGAAGTACTTTCTCAATGTACTTCTCCTGCGACAGATACAACAACCTACGACTTCTGTCACGAACAATTCTCATTCCGAGAATCTGCTTTGCTGGTCCCAAATCCTTCATAGCAAAGAACTGGCTGAGTTGCTTCTTCAACTCAATTACCCTCTTCATGTTCTTGCCCACAATCAACATATCGTCCACATAGAGCAGCAAGATGATGAAATCATCACCAGAGAAGTTATGCACAAATACACAATGGTCTGAATGAGTCTTCTTGTAACCATGCTCCCCCATGACTGACTCAAACTTCTTGTACCATTGTCTCGGTGCTTGCTTCAACCCATAAAGACTTTTCTTCAAGCGACAAACGTAATCTTCTTTGCCCTTCTCAACAAAGCCTTCAGGTTGTACCATATAAATCTCTTCCTCCAAATCACCATGAAGGAAAGCCGTCTTCACATCCATTTGCTCCACCTCCAAGTTAAGACTAGCTGCCAATCCAAGCACAACCCGGATGGATGACATCTTGACAACCGGCGAAAAGATCTCATCAAAATCAACTCCTTTCTTCTGACTGAAACCTTTTACAACCAGCCGAGCCTTGAACCGAGGATGCAAACTGTGCTCTTCATGCTTAACCCTGAACACCCACTTGTTAAGCAATGCCCGTTTACCCTCAGGCAACTTCACCAACTCATACGTATGATTCTTGTGCAAAGAATCCATCTCGTCATTCATGGCCTTCAGCCACTCTTCTCTGTGTTCATCCTTGAGAGCTTCGTCAAAACTCTCCGGTTCTCCCCCTTCAGTAAGTAATACAAACTCACTAGGGCTATACCTCGTTGATGGTATCCGTTGTCTCTCTGATCTTCTGAGAATAGGTGAATGCTCGGTAGTTGGTGTTTCAACCCGATCATCATTACCAATACCATCATGAACCTGTATGGGAGCATCTGTACCAGGTGTATCAACATGAACCTCATCTTCAACTGAATCTTGAACCGATGTCTGAGGAATCATCCCCGAACTGATCAAACCCTCACTACTCGGAGTTGGATTTTTACATTTCTCAATGTCTCGAATAGTTTGATCTTCTATGAACACAGCATCCCTACTTCTGACGAGCTTTTTCTCCACTGGATCAAAAAACCTGTATCCGAAATCATCCTGACCGTAACCAATGAACACACATTGTCTTGACTTCGCATCAAGCTTCGATCTCTCATCCTTTGGAATGTGAACAAAAGCTTTACACCCGAACACCTTCAAATGACTGTAAGAAACATCCTTACCAGTCCACACTCGCTCTGGAACATCACCCTGAAGCGGTGCACTAGGTGACAGATTCAAGACATGAACCACAGTGCTCAAAGCTTCACCCCAAAAGGAATCCGACAATCCTGACTGTGAAATCAAACATCTGACCCTTTCCATGATCGTCCTGTTCATCCTTTCAGCCAACCCATTCAACTGCGGCGTCTTAGGCGGCGTCTTCTCATGTCTAATACCTTTTTCCCGGCAATAGACATCAAACGGTCCAGAATATTCACCTCCATTATCACTTCGGATACACTTCAGTTTCTTTCCAGTTTGTCTCTCCACCAATGCTTGAAACTGCTTGAAAAACCCCAGAACTTGATCTTTTGTCCTCATAGTGTAAGCCCACAATTTCCTCGAATGATCATCGATAAATGTGACAAAATATGAGGCACCACCTAGAGATCTTGTCTTCAACGGACCACACACATCCGAATGCACCAAATCAAGTATCTCCGGCTTTCTCGACGGTCTAGAGGACTTGAACGAGACCCTGTTTTGCTTCCCCGCAAAACAATGATCACACTTCTTTAAGTGCAACCCAGAGATTCCCTGAAGAACCTCATTCTTCGACAGTACAGACAATCCTTTCTCGCTTATGTGTCCGAGTCTTCTATGCCACAACTCAGTAGCGCTGTCACTTTCCAAGGCATTGATGACATCCTTAGAAAGCTTAGCTTGTATCAAATACAGTGACAAAGACTTCTCACCTCGAGCTATAACCATGGAACCTTTAGTAAGCTTCCACTGGCCACCAGTGAATGTACTGCAAAACCCTTCATCGTCAAGTCTCCCCACAGAGATCAAGTTTAACCGTACATCTGGAACGTGCTTAACTCCTTTAAGCACAAGTCTAGTACCAAGACTAGTCTCCAAGCAGACATCTCCAATGCCAACAACAGAAGCTGAACCATCATTACCCATCTTAACGGAACCAAAGCTACCCGGAGTATAAGTAGCAAAGAACTCACGTCTTGATGTAGCATGAATGGAAGCTCCACTGTCAATAACCCAACTCGTCTCATGGCATGCGAGATTTATCATGTCATCACCAAGCATTATTAGGAACTCTTCTGCAACAGCAACTCGTTCCTCAATGTCTCCATTTTTCTTTTTGTCATCTTTCTTCAATTTCCAACAATCCTTCTTGATGTGCCCTTTCTTGTGGCAATAGTGACATTCCACGGTAGATTTCTTTGATTTGCTCTTGCTCTTGTTCTTGCCTTTCGGATTTCGATCCACGCTCCTCCCCCTCGATTCAGTAACCAGAACATCTGAACTTGAGGAAGCACCTTGCGACTGTCTTCGTGTCTCCTCATTCAAAATACAGTTCTTGGCTAATTCCATCGAGATTGTACCATCTGGAGCCGAGTTTGACAGAGACATCCTAAATGTCTCCCAAGAATCCGGAAGTGTACTAAGAAGCCACAAACTTTGAATCTCATCTTCAAAGGTAACCCCCATGTCAGATAATTGATTCAACAGACCTTGAAACACGTTCAAGTGATATGTTATCGGAGTTCCTTCAACGTACTTCAAATCAACCAACTTCTTGATGAAGTACAGCTTGCGATTCCCAGTGTTTCGAGCATACAACTGCTCCAGCTTCTTCCACAAAGAACGAGCATTTGTCTCACTAGCCACATGATTCAAAATGTTATCATCCACCCACTGTCGAATCAACGCACAAACTTTTCGATGAAGCAACGTCCACTGCTCATCGGTTTTACCCTCGGGTTTCCCTTCAACAGCCAACGGTAGATGACAATCCTTCACGTAAAGTAAGTCTTACATCTTACCCTTCCATACGTGATAGTTGGCACCATTCAAGCTAACCATCCTACTAGTATCTGCCTCCATCGTTCAACACAAGTTCACCGGACAACCAACCGATGCTCTGATACCACTTGTTGGGGTTAGACGGTTCCGCGTCACGTTCGCTGTGAACCAATAGAAACAAACCCCTTACTTGTATGAACCTATGAGGATGACAATATCTAGTATTATAACGGAAATTGAACGACACAACCAATTTAACGTGGAAAACCTCCTCTGTGTGAGGAGTAAAAACCACGGGACCGTAGTCCACCCAAAAATCCACTACAATAATTTATGGGTTACAACGTCCACACCACACCTCCAATAGAACAATAGATACAACAACGAGATTTACAGAATATTCTATCCAATATTCAAATCTCTAAAACCCGAGAGAGAACCAAACACCAAGCTGTAACTTAGGCAGTAAGCAACCCCCGTATCCTATGATTCCGGCCACCAACGTCTAATCCAACCGTACAAATCAAAGTTCAAAGGGTCCAAAGTATACCTACCAAATTTCAGCTTGATCGGAGAAGAACTCACCGTCCGAGTTTCCAAACAATCGGACCTGCGCGTCTGAGACAGCACCAGAGAACAGTCTCGGTAATCAGATCGTTTCTCCAAAACTGACCGTTGGATTGACAATCCCACCAGACAGAATCAAGATCCTTTCTCTTTATCCTTATTTAGACATGAGAAGGGAGAAATTTCAACAATGGTGGTGCCTAATTTGCACCATTTTTCAACAATGAAGGTGCCTTACTTGCACCATTTGTCTTCCACCCATTTTTGACAATTTCATTTCACATTCACCATTTCTTCTTCACTTCCACATAAGGAGGAACACCAACAAATTTCTACCAATACTCATTTAAGATAAAAATATATATTCAATTTAATTTCATTGTTGATAAAATTAATGATTACTCAACATAGATGTTGTCGAATTTCTTATTCATATAGATGAAAATGATATAGGTGATAAAAAAATGTTTTATTGTCAAATTCGTTATGTTATGAGTTAATTGCATATTTATATCTATTTTTATTTACCAAGACTATTAATATTTCCTAATGTAAGATCCAAAACGAGGATATACATCTCATATACAACATTATTACAAAACTATTCTTAAAAAAACTTATACATGTTCTTCACATGATAAATTCTCAAAATCCCGTTACAACATGATCATGGAATGTTAAACACAACGACGATGTCACATCATTTGCGATTTAATGCGATTTAGTGTTGATAAATCATAATGACAAATAGATCCAAAATTCTAGAGTTCTTTAACTACATCTAAAGTAACTAGAAACAATAAAAACTTTTCTAACTAAAATATGTGATAAAAGGTCTACAAGTTAAATAAATAAATAAATAAAACATACTCTAAGTGTACTAAGCCATTTTAAGCGTTGCAAACAAGGATATCCCGTGAAAACAAAGACTTGAGAGAATTTTAAGAAAACATTGGTTAGATCAAATTGTTGAATTGACCAATTATTTATGATTGCAAGGCTTAAGACAATATGAATAGTAGAAGTTTGACCACTAAGACTATAAGTATCAATGAACCATATGCCTTTTGTTTGATGATTTCTCTTAGAAATTAGTCAAGATTTAAATTTTTCTAAGGAGCTATTAGGTTTAAGTTTGATTTTTATAACCCATTATAGTCTAGAACATTCATATTGTCTATGAGAAGAATTAAAATCCAGGTTTTATTGCATTCTAAAGCAACTATCTTTTGTTTCATAGATATAGATCAATCTTGATGTTTTAGATTAGAGACAACAAAATTAGGTGTAAAGGGTACATTAGTTGTAAGCAAGCATATTTCGGATTATGTTTAGAGACACCAGCTCTTGCTCTTGTGGTCATTGGGTGACTGGAAGTCTTTGCTCGCGACACTAGATAATTTGGATTAAAGTTTGTACCAGAGATTTATGAAGAGATAGTAATGCAGGAACCAATGTGGTGCTCTTGACTTAAAGGAGTTTGTTGAAGAATTTTTATAGGTGTTTGAAACACGAGAGATATGGATATCTTTGTATAGGAGGAAACACTTACCTGATGCCCCACTTTTCATGCTTTTAGTAAATGAATATTCACTGTAAAAAAACTCGCAATTTGCAACGGACGGAGTAACGGATCCGTCCATTAATGAAAAATACCAACGGATTGCAATAGATACCCGAGTACATCCAACGGGCCGCCATACGTTGTAATCCATCGCAACTATCAACGGACGGTCAACGGAACTCTTCCGTTGCTACCGTCCGTTGGAACGCCATTAGAAAACAACAAAAAACGGTCAACAAACATCCGTTGCCAACTGTAACGGATGTCCGTTGGTATTGGTAATGGATGCCTGTTGAAATTGTTAATTTAGGGGATTGCCGGTGGAACAATTTCACGTGAACTTTCAACGGGCATCCGTTGAGGTTTCTAACGGATGTCCGTTGCAAATAACACTATTTAATGATCAATATCAAGGTCTTAGCATCAAACCATCAACAACAAATATATTTTCAACAAAATGTTGTCTTCTTCAAATAGAGATACATATAGATCAAGAGAGTGGATGTATAGAAGAAAAGATCCTATAAGTGAAGAGATTACGCAAGAATTCTTACACGGATTGGAGCAATTCATGAGTTTTGTATCGATGCAACCTTTGTGTCAAGAACGGGGGACAATGTTATGTTCATGCAAAAGATGCAAAAACATGAAGTATCGAAGTCAATAAATTGTTTGCAAACATCTTTACAAGGTGGGTTTCGTTGAGAATTATGAAATTTGATTATTTCACGGCGAATTGCAACGTTAGAGATATTGTGCAAGAAGCACAACTAGAAAGAAATGAAGAAGTTATTTATGAAACATCAACGACCAATCCATATGTGGAAATGGTGTCAGATGCTTTTTCTGGAGTTGTTCATGAACAACCGCATGAAGAGATGTCGAACATCGATGCACACTGATTTTTCAACCTATTGGATTCAGCGAAACAACCTATATATGAAAGTTGCCGTGAAGGTCAGTTCCGCTTATCTTTATCTTCAAGATTAATGAGTATAAAAAAAGACTACAATGTTGCTGAAAATTGCATGGATTCATTTTGCAAAACCATGCGTGGATATTTACCGGAAAATAATCAAGCTCCTAAGACATACTATGAAACAAAGAATGTTTTAAAAGATTTGGGAATACAACATGAGAAAATTGATATTGATGTTTACAGTTGCATGTTGTTTTGGAGAAATGATAAAGACTTGTTGGAATGTAAGTTTTGCGGTGCAAGCAGATTTCGGCAAAAACAAAAAAAAAACAATCGCCACGTAAAATATGTAATATACAAAAAAATGTTCTATATGCATGTAGCAAATAGGTTGAGAAGGTTATTTGAATCGAAAAAAACCGTTGCGACAATGAGATGGCACGCAGAACACTCAAAGGGCAAAGGAATATTTCAATGAAATATTTCCTGAGTTCACGTATGAAACGAGAAATGTTTATCTTTGCTTGTGCACCGATGGTTTTAGTCCATATGGATAATCTAGAAGTCAATATTCTATGTGGCCGGTGATTTTATCTCCGTATAATTTGCCTCCCAATATGTGTTTGAAAACAGAGGTAATATTGCTGACGTTTCTGATTCCAGGACCAGAACATCCGAAGACAAGTTTCGATGTCTTTTTGCAGCCCTTAATTCATGAATTAAGACATTTTTGGAACAAAGAAATTCTTGCTTATGACGTTAGTATGAAGCAAAATTTTACATTGAAAGTGGTCTTGTTGTGGAAAATTAGCGACTTTCCTGCCTATGGAATGTTATCTGGATGGAGCACGCACGGGAGATTAGCATGTCCATATTGTATGGAGAATACATATTCATTTTGTCTAGTACATGGTAAGAAACCATGTTGGTTTGATTGTAATAGAAGATTTCATCCTCGTGGACATGCTTTCCAGAAAGATAAAAAACATTTCGAAAGAATGTGGTACAAAAAGAAGAGGCACCATGCATGCAAACTGGAACACAAATACTTTACGAAAGATTGAATACAATCGGTGATTTACAAGAATCGGTAGAATACGGTGGAGATCGTGGGCATAATAAACCAAAAGGCCAAGGTGAATGGCATAACTGGTATAAATGTAGTATCTTTGTGGAACTACCATATTGGAAATAATTGATATTACATCATAATTTTGATGTTATTCATATCGAAACGAATTTTTTGATAACATCATCAATATTGTTTTGAATGTGGTGGGTAAAACTAAGGATAATATACAATCAAGAAAAGATTTGAAGACAATATGCCGATGACCTGAGTTGGAATTAAGAGATGAAGCATCACCTGTCCAAATATTCAGATTGTCTGGTCCAGCGAAAACAACATTATTAAGGTGATTAAAAGAAGACGTTAAGTTTCCAAATGGATATGCAACCGACATTGTGGATATTGTTGGTTCGAGGCTGACCGGGTTGAAAAATCACGATTGTCACGTTTTCATGCAGCGACTCATTCCAATTGCATTTACTGAGCTCTTACCGCAGAATGTTCACGATGTGCTATATGGAATTAACATATTTTTCAGAGATATATGTTCAAGAAATTTAAAAAAGGATGACTTGGAATTAATGAAAAACAATATCTCTGAAGTATTATGTTCATTGGAAAAAGTTTGCCAATACATTTACCAGATGAGGCAATACTCGGTAGGTCAGTTCAACTCAGATGGATGTATCCTTTCGGAAGGGGTTTCTTTCATTTAAAGAAAAAAGGAAAAAACAAAGCATCGGTTGAAAGATCTATTGTCAAACAATACTTGTTGGAAGAAATCACATAGTTCAGTATATTTTATTTCGAGTCGCATATTCAGACGAAAGAACGACGTGCAACAAATGATCACAAAAATTATCTATATCAATAGAATCCCCAGTTTGACACAATTTCTGAGATGTTTACACCGATTGGATGTACTGGAGGTAAATTGGAGGAATATCGGTTAACACCAGAGGAGTATAATCATGTCCACACATATATATTACTAACTTGTCAAGAGCTATTACCTTTCGAAAGGTACAAAAAAAATGAAAATAAATCTTTTAAATATGTATGTATATATATACACAACATTAACGTATTTCCATTATACAAGATATTTGATAAAGAAGTAGTTGGTACATAATCATCTAAATGCAAATGAACTCATAGAAATGAAAGTTCAACATTATGGCTCGTGGTTGAGAGATTATGTAAGTACTCATGTACACGTCTATTAAAATTTATTGCATTTATTATAAAGTATTCATTTGTTTTTTTATGTTATACATGTGAAATGTTCTGATGAAATACTTCCAACGTGGTTAAAAGATTTGGCTAATGTTCCTACACGAAATGTTATGTGTTGGCCAATTTTGTTTACTCGCGGCTACACGTTCCACACGTACGAACACGAAAAATATAGAAGCATATGCAATTATGGCGTTTGCGTTAATAGTAAAATAGAGGGTGATAACTTCTACAACATTTTGCACCAAATCCTACAAGTGGAATATCTCGGTCTCGGTGGTTTGAAGGTAATGCTTTTTAAATGTCAGCGATTTGATCCAACCGTAGGACGTGGAATACGAAAAAATTGATGGGAAGGAATTGACATCAATCCGGCACGACAATATGGTAAGTATGATCCATTCATCACAATAGGGCAAGGAGATCAAGTATATTATGTGCTATATCCAACAACATTGAAACATTGAAGAGAGGGGTGATGGCCATAGTAAAGATCAAGCCAGAGGAATTATAAGCTCAGATGAAAAAAAGATCCGTTGCAACCCGATCATCCGCAATCGATTCGTTTAATTGATACATACAATCGCAAGGAGATTCTCGCAAGAACTGACATAGACGGAGAATTCATACTTGATTATGAAGACGTTGTACTAGAAGATGCAGAATATGAAAACGACAATGAATTCAATGAACAATCGAAGAAAGACTCTGTAATCGAACAATCTATTGAAGAAGAAATATAAATACAATAATGTAATATATAAATGATGTGTAACTTTATTTTAAAACTTCATATGATATTTCTAATGGATGCCCATTGGAACCTTAAATTGCATTCGACACTTAGAAAAAATTTCTAAGTTTTCCATAACATCAACAGACGTCCATTGGTAATTTGTAACGGATGCCCGTTACAGTATTTCGAACGAGCATATGTTACAAGCCATTAACGGATGACTGTTACAAACATTGTATCAGGCATCAGTTAATATTTCTAACGTGCATCCGTTGCAAATTACTAACGGATGCGAAGTGTCATCATGGCTAGCTAGGCTACAATTTTTTCCAACGGGTATCCGTTGCTAACTGTAATGGATGTCCGTTGCCCTGGGAGACGAACGATCATTTTGGCTTCCTTTGCATCGGGAACACGCATTTGCAATTGGAATCCGTTGGAAATCATAATGGATGCCCGTTGGAGAAACATAATGTTGTTTCACTCAATTACGTTCGTTGAGTTGACGTTTTTTTTCCAACGGGCATACGTTGGTATTTCCATCAGATGGCCGTTGGAAAATTCTGTATATATACAGTTGAACAGTTTCATTTTCAACACAAATATAAATTTCAAATCCTCTCAAACACTTCCTCTCACACACAACAATCACATTCCTAAATATTAAACTCAAAATAAGGAGACGATTCATATGTTCGGGTTGTATGTTGGCGGGTTTAGCGGGAGTCCCGGCCCCGCCTTCACCGCCACCATATCGGACTCCTTCACCAATATCGGCACTGTCGCTATTTGATGAAGAGGACGATATGGTAGATATCGACTCCTTGATCGATAATTTCGACAGGCATCCCACCCTTCCAATTATCGATCCTGATCGCCCTTACGGGACGCTATGGTAAAGTTTCAAATTATGAATTTATATTGTTTTAAATTATAAATTTTATCTAAATATTTCATTTTCATGTTCAAGTTTGATGTGGATGATGTTCTAAAACATACGAACAACAACATCATCCAGGGGTCGCTAGAGGATCGACTCTATTATTCCTGGCAAGTTACTCAAACGTTATATGCCGCTGATGGTGGTGTACTTTCATCGTAAGTTTAAAATTATAAATTTTTTATTTAAAATAATTAATTGCATTTATTCTGAACTAATTTATTATAATTTATTTTACAACGCTCATACAGATGGCGGAAGAAGGATACATCGCACATCTACAAAGCTTGGATGCGCGACATGCAAGCCCGCATGCACTTGATGATGAACAACGTCAAGCATAGCTACTACACCAAGAACCGCAAACCGACATGGGCAACAGACGAGGTCTTCAACCAACTCGTCCAACATTGGGAGTTTGAGGACTTCAAGGCCAAGAGCAAGAAGGTCAAGAAATGTCGGTACAACGAGAAGATTTCTGGAGATGGTCCGCATCGCCATACTTCGGGATCAAAATCATTCCCGAAAAGAAAGCAAGAATTGGTAAATTTCTTGTAGTAATTATTTAAATTTTTTGTTTCTTACAATATTTATATAATTATAACGTATGCAACGAATAGGAAGAGAACCGACTCTTCTTTAGCTGGTAGTGGAAATCCGCGCCAAGAAGAAAGCGATCATCGGGGAAGAGAGCGGCAAAATTGAACTCTTCGACCCTCGAGCGGAAAGGACCGCAAAAACTGTGATGGATAAAAATCACATAACAGTCACAAGCTTGTGGTTCAACTCTCGACGAGTTCACTCCTTTACAAAAGGATACAATTTATTTGGAGGTATAGAAAAAATTTATTATTTATATTTCGATTAGTAAATAAAATATTTTCTAACAATTCTAACTCTAACTTTGTTTATTTTGTAGTCGTTTAGACCGTATAAGGGGCGTCTATACGGTCTCGGTGCACTGCAAAAGGATATCATCGAGGACGCACGACGGTACCCCCATGGTCCAAGAGAGGTACACGCAACAACGATGTATCGAATCTCGAAACACAACTTCGAGAAACTCGAGCACTGATGCAGCACATGGAGAGTGTCATAGAATTGATATACGGCCGGGTGGGGGAAACAACACCACTTCAAGAACCGGTTACCGATTCGGATGCAACGTCTTCACGAGGTGTTGGTGACCAGGGGGATGATATGGACTCACAAATTTAGATGATATGTAATAGAATTAGATTTTTATTTTTTGTAAGAACTTTTTATATTAATTAAGGGTTTTAGATTTTTTTTTAATTTTTAAATTTTTTTATAAAATATCAACGGATGCTCGTTACAACTTTCACCAGGCATCCATTGGAATCCAAATTTTCCGCGAATTTTTAACGGATGCCCGTTTCCATTTTTAGCCAATTTGTAATGGATGACTGTTGCCTTTTCCCGCCAATTCGTTACGGATGCCCGTTGTAAATTTTCAATTCCCACGCATTTTTTCGTACAAACGGAAGACCAACAGATATCCGTTACAAACTAGTGACATCCGTTTCAGTTTGGTAATGGGCATACGTTGTGGTCATTGTAATAGACATCCATTACAATCTGCCAACAGAGTTATTCGTTACCCGCCCATTGGAAATTTGCAACGGATTGTATCCGTAGTAACTCCGTTGGGAATCGTAATGGATCTCGATTTGTAATGAACGATTCCCCAACAGACGTCTATCCATTACCGTCCATTGGGAATCGGTCATTGCAACGTATATTAGGCGATTTCTAATGGATATGTCCGTTGGAAATCATCCATTGGAAATCACATGTTTTTTTGTAATGGTTGTATTGTGGAATAATTGAAGATTAAACACAAGTAAATGGGTAATGTTCTTCACTAGAAATCACATGTCTGGCAATATAATCACATTAGTTGGAGGTATAAGCATATGTGATAACACTGAAAGTGTATCAATTTTAGGATAGGTTTTAGTGCCATTTTCGCATATATTTTATATATAGATTTACATATCCGATACGATTATGAGTTTCATACACCCGTTTTGTTGGTTTTCAGGTTTTTAGGCGACAAGGCCTAAATGAGCTTAAAAAGACGGATTCCTGAACAAAACCACGTGCCTTGAAGATAAATCCACTCAGAGCCAAGATCAAGCCTTAGAATCCAAAGGAACACCCGAGCAACGAGCGGAAAAGAGAATATTCAAGACTTCAAGGATGCCCGGTCGGGCACCATAGTCCACCCACTCGGGTAAAACCTACGGTGTTTTATCCGCACACCTTGCACGACCCGGGCACGAAGGCAACGAGATCGGGTAGCCTTACCCGATCGGGCGCAAGACGTATACCCGCTCGGGCGTTAATTCATCCCAAATTCCCCGAGAGTTTGCACGACTCGGGCCGCTCAAACACGCGATCGGGCGCTGATGCCCGATCGGGCTCTATAAAGGAACACGACCGGGCGCGCCTCTG
>CM071872.1:36011629-36026693 GCA_036759665.1 Gynandropsis gynandra | reverse complement strand
TCGTAAAGCTGCCATGGTACGGGTTAATCACTGCTGGAAGGTAGGGTTGCACGTACTCATGGTTAGGAGGTTTAGGCTAGGAAGAATCACTCCTCACCTTAGGACATGAATTTCCCGTTGTCAAGATAAGTCGATAGATCTATGATCCTTAGTTGCTTCATCCATACGATTCCCAGTATCCCGACACCCGTAGTGTTCGTCATATCCGAGTTCACCCCCGAACTAGTATCTTTGTCATCACTTAGGTTAGTTTTAGATATTTAGGACCATATCCTCATCTATTTTTATTCGTCTTAGTTTAGTTTTATTCTTAGTTTTTGGCTGCTTTAGTCCCCAGAGATCGACCCTGGTACTACACGATCCGTATACTTGCGGTGAAGTGGTCTAGGATAATTTATAACTCGTGTTTACACCACATCAATATGTAACCTTTATATCTGTCACTATAGCCAAATATTCTTAGTACATGCATTTTGGATCATGACCATTTAACATAGAATTTAGGAAACCATTTTAAAATGAAGAAGGGAGAAGATTAATGAAATGTTTCTACCAAATTTACTAAAGGTACCTTTTTCCTCAAAAATCATTGAGAGAGCAAGTTCTATTAGATGGTGATGATTCCATTTTTAAAGTTCATTATGTTCACGACATTCTCATTTTTATGGACACGACCTTCTCATTTTTATGCCACAAAGAACAAGATGATTAATGAAAGCAGGGTTTTTAAATTCTCATCCCCATCACATTGAAAATTTTTTATTTTCTTGTTCAGATGAAGCTCAATATGCTTTTGAAATAGTAAAGAGAGCAAAGAATTCATCTTTACTCTTAAAGGAAAAAAATAACAAAAAACGAGAGTAGTTGTCAATAATAATAGCATTTGAGAAGATGAAACATGGGATGATCCCATAAATCATAATGTAAAAGCTCAAGTTGTTATGAAGTTTAAAAACAAATCTAGAAAAAAGGAAGCTTAGAGTTTTTTCCTAACAAAAAAGAATCGGAAAAACCAAAAGATCTCATAGTTATGTTTATCTTGCCACTAGAACAGAGAAACCAAAGAACATCATAGTCTTCTACGCAGATTTCTTCAGATTTTTTTTTTGTTGCGGATGGAATAAAATGACTAAGTTAAAGAAGCATTTCACATGTACAATTCATTAATTTTGTGATTGTTGACTAAGAGTTTATGAGTTATTAAATCCTTAATCATCAAAGAGGAAGAATCAAATATCACATAACATGAGAAATCTAAGGTAAATTGTGCGATAAAAAAGGAGAGCCTTCTGTAAAGAAGGAACTATCTAGACATTTGAGAGTGAATGTTACCTAAACCTGAAGTGAGAATGGTTGTGCCAAAGTGAGTGATAGGCAAATGAGAGCCTATCTCCTACAATGGAAGTCTTGGATACATTCTGTAAGGAATACTAAAAGTTTGAAGAAGCATTTGTCATGAGAGATGTTGATCCCGAGTCTGGATACCAGTCCACTATATCAAATACATGTATGGGTTGTAAGGCTTGTGGTATATATTGAAATTGGATAGAGAGTCCTATATGCGGGTGGAGTTGAGGTTATATTTTAAGAATTGTTGTTGGAAAAGCCTCTTCCACAGGAAATGATGTTGTTTGTGCCTCTATGAAAGCCATAGTGAGAGGCTCCTCTATTATAGTTATATTTTCCTCTAGAGTATCTAGCATTTTGAAAGGAGTTGTAGGATGTGGTACAATAGTTGGGTTCATTTTGAGTTGTACATGTTCAATTATGAGAGGGTTAAGAGGTTTGATGCATTTTACTCATGAATGCTAGGCTATTTAGTTGATTGACTAAATCATCAAAGGTTAGAAAGGGAGACCTATATACATAGAAGAATGATGGTGAAGGCTTCTTACTTTTTTCCCAAGCCTTGTAGAAGGCGAAATAGTTTTATAGATTCAAACACTGATAAGGACTCTCCTTCGTTGGTTTACCAATTGTGGTCATATAAGTTCTAATACCATAGAAGTATTTGTACAGGGTCACTAGGTAATGAAAACACATATACAAAATGTGCAAATTATGCTAGGACTTGGCTTTCTTGAAATTTACGCATCGATTGGAAATATGTTTCTTTTAAACTATAAAATCGATTAATGGTAGTCTTTTCACCAGCTTTGAATGATTCACTAAAATCAAGATTGGATTCATAAAGCTCTATAATTAATTTAAATCAAAGCATTAATATAAACTTGAAATCAAGGTACGATACCTAGCTAGTGCATCAACTACAACGTTTTCTTTGCCATGTCAACATTTGATTGTTGTAAAAGTTATACATCTAAGTGCAATTAACGTAAAATATGAAGATTTGAAAATAATTAATTAGAAGTTAATTAGATACAATTGGTCCCTGAGATTAAGACATATAAATTAATCACAAAACTATTAGAAATGTTTTGAAAAAGAAGATGAGAAAGAGAAAAAAAGTTTCTCTTTGATTCCCGCCACGTCAAGTATTGATCGGTAGATCCAATCTCAGTGTGGATTACTCGTGGAGGCTCCACATCATCGGTTCTTCATCCTACACTAACAAATTACTAAAGATTAATAATTCAAGCTATTGGTTGATTAGTTGTAATGAAAAACCTCAACCAAAATCGAAATCTATGGAATGAACTACATATATCACTCACGTTGCAAGAAAATGCTGCCACTGCTTAATTTTACTATCCTACAGTGGTATCAAAGCGTCTGGTCGAAAAATCGTGAAAGTCACGATGCATCGTGTGACGCTCGACCGAGCCGTATGATCGATGGGGCCGAGTGAATTCTTGAGCAAAATTAGGGTTTAGTTGAGCAGCGCTCGATCAAGCATTCTGTAAGAGATGTCGCACTTGACCGCGACCGAGTGTGATACCCCATTACGTGATGTCATGTGTAGGTACTTGAGTGAGCAATTGGGTTCTCGCGTCGAGTGAATTCTTTGGACGAAATTTGGATTTTGGATGAGCGATGCTCGACCGTTCATCAGAGTGGGATTGCTCTACTGAATTTCATGAGTATCGATCGAACAATCGGTTGTTTGAACTGAATGGATTCACGAGTTCAAAAAATGTTTGTCTAAGCAAAGTTTTCTTGAGTCGAGTGGTTCGAGGTAGACAATCGCTCGACTGAGCTACATGATGGCTCAGGTCGAGCGAACCTACTGAAAGAATCATTGAATGGCCGAGTGACCGAGCAAAGGGTTACTCATGCCAAGAAATTTTACTAAATGGTGCACTCGATCGAGCAAAGGTGTTGCTCGGATCGAGCGAATCCAAAGAAAAAAATTGCAAAGTTTTACTCGGGTCAAGCAAAGGGTTGGTTGACACAATCAATATCTCGGGCTCGGACCGAACGTATGACGGCTCGAGAGGTGAGTTTCCTCTATGACCAAGAAAGCGGTTGAGCAGTATGACTGCTCGAGCGAACAACCTATCATGATAGCAAACTATCATCAATAATTGAGTTTTAAGGATTAAAATAGTTTTAAGCAAATGACTTTTCAGTCATAAGTGGATAGACTTGTCGAGATCTCATTTTTTTGTACGGTCTGACTACTAGGAGGAACATAAATTGAGATTTGACATATGTAGTCTACTACATTAGATGCATATTGGGAGTCATTGATTAGATCGTACAAGCGCCTAAACCACCCGGAGGGTATATATCTTAATCTTTGACAACCAAGGATGATCGGTGAACTCAAATACATCCATAGGTACGACTTGAATATCAAAAGACTATGTTATGTATATTCACTACGAGATTGCATATTATCCGAGTTAATATATGTGATACGCAACCCGATAGTCAGAGGGCTCATTCATATTAAAAGGGTTAAGAAAACTGCTAATAAAAAATAATATGTCTAATGTTATAGTAGCATTGATTTGTGGTTGCATTATTTAGATGACGTACATGTCTAAATAATTTATGCATTATGGGAAATATTCTCACATATTAAATTTTCCATCTATATGAAAAATCTTCTTGATGGGTAAGGAAAAATGTCTTCCATTTCACTGCGATCGTTATTGGAAGTCCATAAGTTGGTAGGGACCAACTTTGATGACCGGTACCTACAACTGGTTCTCATGTGTAAGAAAATTATCGTTACGATTTATAAGCAGTCATGGTGGCATCCACTGTTAATGATGCTAATGCAATGGCTGCCTATGTGAAGCAAACATATGATTTGTTCGCCATCAAATACATTATTCTGGAATCCATGAGTCCCGAACTCCAGCGTCAGTATTGAGACATGGATCTAATGTACATCATCATATATCTTGCGAAATTCAGAGCATGATGGATGGTTTTTATATGTCCAAGCCTTTGTTCAGGTCCAATACCTCATCCTAAACCAAGGATGGTTTGAACAATCCCAAGGCAAAGGCTGGCAAAGGCAGCCATGTCGATGCTGAGTGTTACTTCTGTAAGAAAAAGGGGCACTGGAAGAGGAATTGCAAGGAGTATCTTACATCCCTTAATGGAAAGAAATCATGTACGACTTTAATGAATAATTTTTTCATGATTTCACTTGGTACTATTGATTCAATTATGTGGATATTTGATACCTACAATAGTTCAATATCTGCAATGTGTTGCAGGATTGAAAATCTATAGAAGGCTGAGGAAAGAAGACTTTAACCTACAATTTGAAAATAGCGTAAACGTTTTTCCATTAGTTGTAGGGACAATATCGTTTAGCATGCCAAACAACAAGATGTTATGTTTAAAATATTCTTACTATGTTTTGAAATTTGTTTTGAACGTAATTTTCATTTCTATGTTGGATAGATGTGGATTTAAAATTGTCTTTTCTAATAAAACTTGCTCTATATTTTATAATGATGAATTATTTGCAAATGGTTATTTACAATATGATGTTTATGTGTTACTTGATGCAAAAGTTAATTTGATTAATATGCATGTTTCTTGCCAAAAGAGGGTAAGGGATGATCATTTGAATCATACTTTCTTTTGGTATTATAGACTCAGTCATACATGGGAGAAATGGATAAACTCGTTGCATCGAGATGGATATCTCGAATGATATGATTATGAATCATAAAAAACTTGTGAATCCTGTCTTTGAAGCAAAATGACCAAATCTCCTTTTACAGGAAAAGGAGAACGAGCCACAAAACTCTTAGGACTCGTACATACTGATGTATGTAGTCCAATGAGGGTTCATGCCAGAGGAGGGTATTTCTACTTCATCATATTCACTAATGATATGTCACGGTATATAGATTTTTGTATCTCATGAAACACAAATTTGAGTCTTTTGAAATGTTCAAAAGATTTCGAAGTGAAATGGAGAATAAATGAAGGTCATAAAATTGTTGAGATGTGATCGTGAAAGGGAATATGTGAGTCACGAATTCATTGATTATCTTCGAAAAAATGAGATTTTTTCGTAGTGGACTTCTCCTTAAATGCCACAACATAACAGTGGTTTTAAAAGGAAAATCACACTTTATTGGAAATGGTGTGATCCCTGATATGGTTCACTGATTTTTCGATCAACTTGTTGGGTTACACTTTGGAAGCGGCTAGTTATTTACTGAATAAAGTTCTCATGAAATTAGTTTCTAAGATACCATATGAGATATGGAGAGGAAGTAAGCCGAACATGAAACACTTAAGAGTATGGTGTTGTCCGACATTCGTCAACAGACGACAGTTGGAGAAGTTTGAGAGTAAATCCCACAATTATTGTTCATAGGATATCCTAAGGAAAGGAAGATATATTATTTCTTTCACGCCTTGGATCACAAAGTGTTTGTGGCTCGAGGTGCGACCTTTTTGGAAAACAAGTTCCTTAGTTAAGGAAATCACGATGATGAATAATTCGTAATGAGATACAATAACCCGAGGAACCGACACAGGCTCAGGAGCATGACATGCCCCGTGAGTACTTTTTTGATGTGTTGAGAATGAACATGAATTTTCCATCTCCAAGAGTTGAAGTGGGAGGACCAGTTGCGGAACTCGTCTAGGAATATATTCAACAAAAATATTTGGATGAGATTCTACCTTCAGTACAAGCTCCAATCATAAAGTCTACACGTTCTCGACACATGCTGGATAGGATGAACCTAATGGTGCAAGAGAATGAGGGAAATCATGTTGATGATGACGCGTTGACTTTTGAGGAAGCGCCATAGAGTGGTGACTCTAAGATGTGGTGAAAGGCCATGAAATCCGAAATGGAGTCAAATGAGGGTAAAAAAAGTATGTACTTTGGTTGAATCTTCACTGAACTCTAGACCAAATGGTTGTAAATGGGTTTACAAGAAAAATATTGGAGTGGACGAGATGGTAGAGACCAATAAAGCTCGTCTTGTTGCTAAAGGGTATAGTCAAATTGAAGGAATTGACAATGAATAATGTTCTCCCTTGTAGTAATGTTCAAGACTATTTAGATTCTATTTGCAATTATGGCCTATCATCATGACTATGATATATGAAAGATGGACGTGACAAAAACTTTCCTAAATAGAGAGCTTAAGGAAGAGGACTATATGACTCAACCTGTAAGTTTCAAGGTCCCGTCCATGGATAGAATGGTATGCAAGTTGCAAAGGTCCATTTATGGACTTAAGCAAGATTCTCGAAGTTGGAATATTCGATTTAACATCGCAGATGAAAAGTTCAATTTTGTTAGATGCGAAGAAGATCCTTGCGAGTACAAGAAGGAAAGTGGGAGCAAGGTTTTATTCCTAGTGCTATATGTAGATATCATATTGCTAATAGGGAATGATGTAGCGTCATTATTGGAAACCAAAAGTTGGTTATCCGAAGAGTTCTCCATGAAGGAATTGGGAGAAGTAGCCTATATTCTCGGAATAAGCATCTATAGAGATAGATCCAGAAGGCTGTTGGGACTCTCGCAGTCCATGTACACTAATACTCTCATGGGACGATATATCATGGAAAATTCCAAGAAAGGTTATATTCCATAGGCACTGGAATTTCTCTCTCCCTAGAGGATTTTCCTAAGATCCAAGATGATAGAGAAGACATGATTAGGAACACGTATACTAGCATGGTGGGAGCTATCATGTACACCATGACATGTACATACCCTGATATGGCCTTTGCGCTAAGTTTAATGAGTCGGTATCTTTCAGATCTCGGTAAGGAACATTGGAAGTTGTTGAAAATATCCTTAAGTACTTGAAATGACTAAGGACCAATTCCTCATATATGGAGATTCTAGTTTAGAACTTGAAGGGTTCACCTATGTGAGTTTTGCATCAGACAAGGATGATAGTAAATCCATATTGTGTTTTGTCTGAACAGTGTAGCGGTTTGTTGGAAAAGTTCCAAGTAGGTTACGGTAGTTGACTGGGTTATGAAAGCAAAATACATACCAGCATGCGAAGTGATGAAGGAAGCGGTCTGGATGAGGAAGTCATAAATAAACTCGATGTGATCCCTTCAATTAAAATGTCCGTTTCACTATTATGCGATAATACTGGAGCGATAACTCAAGCGAAGGAACCAAGACCTCATGAAATATCGAAAAATGTTCAGCAGAAGTATCATCTCATTCGAGAGATCATAAATCGTGGAGATGTTCAGTTTTGAAAGTGGATGGAGAGACAACACAACCATGTGCTCAAAAAGGCGCTCGAGCCAAAGGAGTTTGATGAACACAAGTTGATAATTGGATTGAAAGATGTGAAATTTAAGAATTAGTTCTAGTATAGGTCAATGAGTTGACGTTATTTACAACTATTGTATGTACACATTAGGTATAGATTCAATCATATGTCATTTTTAATATAATTTTGGATTATGATGCATGTATATATATATATATATATAATTTATTTATTTAGTCTTGGAATGCATATAAGATATGACTTTGTCCATGGTCTATTTTGGAATCCCATTATCACGATGGTGATCATGATAAAGAGAAACAAGTTTTATGGTGTGTAGTTCTTGGTTGTAGGATAACCAATAGGATGTTGGTTATCCGGATAGACTGACATACATGTGACAATTTCTATTGGATAGAAATTAGTAGATCTGATTTACTAAGTCACATATATGGACAATGCACATGGAGATGTGATCATTGAACTTACCTAAATGAAGATTTCCTAATGGTTTATTTAGCATGTATATGTCAGTAGGAGATTCTCCGAAAGGATCTAAATGCCAGTTTTCCTTGGATTTGAGGTCAATAGTATAGTTGACAAGTTATTTGTCATTATTTGATTTTGGACATTTTGTGCTTTAGAGCACTTGTTGAAAGAGAATAATCATTTGCTTGTGCAATCGATGTTTGACCAATATGGAATCCAAAAACTCTTGGTGGGAGTTTGAGCTCTATGTTGTCATAGATCGTAATGGATGATGAAGTCTTTAGCCAAAGCAGTAGAATGATAAGAGGAAATAAGTTTTCTCAAGTTCATTTGAGAATCGATCATGATAGGCATAAAAAATAGTTGGTAATTTTTTGGGTTTGACAATCAAACCATTCCCTAGGATTATATGGAGCTTGAAAGACAGAAGGAAAATTCTGAATCCTTTTTCATGGCGGTTCGTTGGAATAAATGATCTTTATTCATGCTATCTGGTCGTTGAGCAGTGTTAATCATCTATCCACTTATTTTAGAATCCATGAGATCACACATTTACGAGTGTTTAGGTATTCACCGGTGATTGCTGGACAATCAGCATGGAAATCAGTTGTGTTTTCCACTAACATCGAAAACACAATCGATAAATGGATATGATCCATTCCGAATGCACATGTCTCTGAGGGTTGCATATATAATATGTATAGTGGATTTCATATAGAGATACATAAATATATTATCGGGTAATTAGTATTTAGGACAAGAGAGAGATTTTTGTAAAAGTTATGTCCCTAAGTACAATTAATAGAAAATACGAAGATCTAAAATAATTAAATAAGTGTTAATTAATTGTAATTTGGTCCCTGAGATTGAAACACATAAATTATCTGAACTATCCATTAATTACAACAACAAGTCATAATCACAAAGCTGTCAGAAAAATTTTGAATAAAGAGACGAAAAAGAGCAAACGATTTCTCTACATAACCTCCATAAACTCTTCATAAAAAAGAAAACAAAACAACTCTACATTCTTGCAGCATATATGATGATGGAGCCTCTAAACCAGAAAGGATATAATGCATTCTTTCTCCATGTTCTTTCTCTGTGTACCTTCTCCGACTGAGTTCTTGACAATATTCGGCCTTACTGCTCATGTTTTTGTAACTATGATGTCTAAGGTTATCCGTCTTCACCTCTATGTATTCAGTTCCATACATTGTCTCTTTGCAGCTGAGATTTCTTTCGTCCCATTTAGGTTGCATTCTATACACTCCTTATATAATCCGCAACATCAATGGGAACAACATTTCTAACTGCTCATCAGGTGAGATTCGACTCCTCCTCTACATATTCACCTATTTCCAACGATGTCACCTATTTCTAACGATGGCAGGCAGACCATATTCAGATAGACAAGTCTGCTCCTGCGCAAAAAGAAAAAAATAATCATATTCACCCCTCCTCCTGTGCTCGTCCTCTACATTACCTCTCATCTCATCATATTCGCCTATTTCTAACGATGACAAGCAAACCACATTCAGACAAACAATATATTCAGGCAGACCATATTCTAAGGTAATCCATAACATATTAACCTATTTCTAACGATGACAGGCAGACCATATTCAGACAGACCATATTCTAAGATAATCCGTATCTTGAGAACAAGTTGTTTTACCCATATGAGGGAGCATTTGTATGAAAAGGTTACCACCTTCTGCTATACGTGTACTATTCTCTTTGTCATTCTGCAGGAAAAGGATACCAATAGTAAAAACAATGCAGTTCGATGGAAATAAATCACCAAACTCTAGCCATGAGAAAAGATGGATTGGGAGACTGCTATCATACCAATCACCAAACTTCAGTCTTCGAGTCGTCCATTCTCTTTAAATCTGTAATTAAACTGTTATATGCAAAGTCATGAATTTAGGTAATTCTTAATTTTCAGCAACCTGTTATCATTATTTTTTTCAATTAATAATTAGCTCAATCTTCCATTTTCCTTAAACTACAACCATTTGTTTATTTAATATGTTCTGGTTGTTCTTCTATTATATTATTTTCCATCCACATTAAGATTAATACCTATTCCATATGCAAAGTCAAGAATTTAGCTCAGTCTTATCATCGTACATAGCTCAAACATAACATTTAATATATCATATTATGTTATTATTATATTCACAACAGTATTTACCATAGACTCCTAGCTGGAAGCCATTTAGTATTCACAACCTTACCTTAGCTTATATCCCAACCTGGTAAGTAAGAAATGGATTATATGCAATAATGTCTTTAAGCCCTTTTATTATATGCAATAAAATTTATTAAGTTCACAATAAAAACAGTATTGTGAAACCATTTCAGTAAGGATTATTAAATGTTTAAAAAATAAGTTTTTTTTCTTGGAATACCAAAGATTTATTCTTCTCTACTTCATTTAAAATTTTAAAATTATTCATATATATTGGATATATATTTTTTATCCATAAAAATCTCTTTATTTATATTGATTTTATAATATATACATATTTGTTTAATATAAATTTATATATATATATATTCATATATATTAGATATATATTTTTTTATATCCATATTAAAAAACTATTTATTTATATATATTTTAAAATATATACATATTTGTTTAATATATATTCATATATATTGGATATATATTTTTTATATCCATATTCTATTATTTGAAATAACACCAAAGAGTTAGATATATTTATTTAATATATGTTAATATATATCATATACATTGGATATATATTTGTTCAAAAATACTATTTTAATATTTTTATCTATTCTCACGCCGCCACATCTTCTTTCAACTTTTTATTTTTTAATTCAATTGTTTTATCATAAATTATTCCAATGAATGCACCAAAAAACCTTTCATCTTCGATATCATTCTCTTATATTTTTATAATTTTAATTTTATCATAATCAAATATATACACTATGAAGAAAAAACGAAATATTTTCTGAAATAACACTAAAAAAATGTTATAAATGAAGCGTCATGTTTAAAAAAAGTTAAATTAAATTAAATCTTATATATGAAAATTCGAGTTTTTGTTCAATTCCGGTGAAGTCACGTCAACAGTGGCGTAGCAGTTCAATCATCAATTCTATTTTTATTAATTTAAATTTATTCATATATAAAAGTAAAACATGTTGTATAAAGAGAAAAAACAACAAATATTATCTCGATTTCTATTATGATAGAATATTATAAATTCTCAAAATATCTACTATTTAGCCTAATAATTTATTAGATGATTATATCAAAATTTGGTTTTCTTGATCTTCCTATTGAACTATAATAACTACTTAAGCATTTATAATAAAATTCAAATTTATTGATCATTTTTTCGTAAAATAAGATATAAAATATATAACCATCATCGATTACACGAGTCTTACATGAGTTTTGATATGATGATCTATTTATGACATATGAATTTCAACTCTATAATAAAAATTGATAAAAACCCGCGCATTGTGCGAGTTACTTCCTAATGAATATAATAAATATAGTGGATGTGAATGGTATGAATCGTCTTGTATTTCTCAAATGAATACAAATGTGTATAAATAGATACAAAGAAGTAGAAAACCCTAATACATGAGAAATTACATAAATGTCCCTATTGCTTATAGGCCCCCTCAAGATGAAGCACCATCGGTGATTCCAATCTTGTGACGGGATAGTGGTTTGGTGAGCAAATCCGCAAGCTGATCAGCCGAGCTAACATGAGAGACTCGGAGGAGGCCGCCTTGAACTTGTTACCGAACAAAGTGGTAATCCAAGGCAAGATGCTTCATGCGAGAATGAAAGACGGGATTTGCACTCAGATATGTGGCACCAATATTGTCGCAGTATATAACCGGTGGTTCAGACATTGGCATACCAAGTTCCGTCAAGAGAGACGTGATCCAGCGAAGTTCGGCAGTGGTATCAGCTATAGAGCGATATTTCGCTTCTGTGGATGAGCGGGCTGTAAACTTTTGCTTCCTCGAAGACTAGGAGATGGGATGGCTACCAAGGTAGACAATGTATGCCCCGGTAGAGATATATTCATCACGATCCCCTGCCCAATCTGCATCACTGAAGGCATGGAGAGATGAGGTATTACCCGTGGAGAAGAAGATGCCACGATCCCATGTACCAACCAAAAATCGAAGAACCCGTTTGAGAGCTTGAAAATGTTCTGTTGTCGGTGCATGCATGTATTGAGATAGGCGGTTGACAGCAAAGCTGATGTCCAGTCGTGTAAGCGTGAGATATTGAAGACTACCCACAAGAGTTCGATAGATCGTTGGATCGTCCAATTTGTCACCCGCGGTCAAGGAGAGACGCGAGTTCGGAGCCATTGGAGTTGTAACGGATTTGGCATCTGAAAATTTTGATCATCCACATAAACAAGAACATATATGGTTACCTCATTGTTGCGGTGAATGAACAATGATGCATCCGCGAGAGAGTTGACAAAGCCTTGGCCAAGTAGGAACTCTCGTAGTTCTGAATACCACGCCCGGGGAGCTTGTTTTAGACCGTAGAGGGCTTTGTGAAGTTTGCAAATGTGGTGCGGACGATCAGGATCAACAAAGCCTTGAGGTTGGGTCATATATACCTCATCCGTGAGAATGCCTTGGAGAAAGGCATTGTTGACATCAAGTTGACGAAGAATCCATCCGTTTGAGATTGAGAGGCTCAAAATCAATCGGATGGTGGCTGGTTTGACAACGGGACTGAATGTTTCAGTGAAGTCCACCCCGGGTCGTTGAGTAAAACCCTTGGCCACAAGTCGAGCCTTGTAGCGTTCCACAGAACCATCAGGCTGACGTTTGATGCGAAAGATCCATTTGCAACCAACAATGTTCGAGGCTTGGTCCACCGGCACGAGATCCCAGGTTCTATTGCGGACAAGTGCATCAAATTCCTCGCTCATTGCCTTTCTCCACCGTGGATCCTTAAGAGCTTGAGGGACCGTCGTCGGCTCAACGTGTGCCCGATCGGGTAAAGAAGAAGTGCCCGCTCGGGTATTTGTTGTTGAAATACCCCCGTAGCTTTGCCCGACTCGGGTGGAAGAGTCACACGCTCGGGCATGATGCACGCTCGGGCTATGGACCTGGTGCACGCTTGGGCAGTGAACCTGGGTCAATTTTGCTTTAGATCGTGTTTGCATTGGGTGAATGTTGCCACCAACAGCGAGATCATGTTCCACAACAGCCGGAACATTCAAGGGTGAGCTAGCTGCAACAGAGACCATGTCCGGGAACGCACGTGATGTGAGCATGTCCGGTGAAGGATCCGTTGGAGGAGGAGCCGGAGAAGACGGTGTCAAGGGTAGCCGAGGACCCGAAGGGACAATGGAGACCGGGGGTGACCATGGGGTGGAGGGTGGAGGAGTGACCGAGGAAGTTGAGCCGAAAAAGTGGGAGTAGTTTGAGTATGGGAAGATTGTTTCGTGAAACTCAACGTGACGCGAGGTATAAACCCTAAATTGAGTGGGATCAAGACATAGGTAGGCACTTTGGGTGGTGGAGTAACCTAGAAACACACACGGTTTAGAACGGGGTGATAGTTTGTGAGTGGAGTATGGCCTAAGCCATGGATAGCAAAGACAGCCAAACGTCCTAAGTTTAAGGTAGTTCGGAAGAGTACCTAGAAGTTTAGTGTAGGGGCTGTCATAGGATAGAATTGGGGTGGGTAAGCGGTTAATGAGATAGACCGCGGTGGGGAAGGCATACGTCCAGAAGGACGTGGATAGTGCGGCGTGGGATAGGAGTGATAGACCGGTTTCAACAATATGACGGTGACGACGTTCAGATATGCCATTGTGTTCGGGAGTATGGGGTGGGGTGGTACGATGGGAAATGCCATGAGTGGTGAGGAAAGACGCTAGGGCAATGTACTCTCCACCATTGTCGGAATAGAGAGTACGAATAGGGTTTTTGAATTGGTTTTCAACAAGGGTTTTAAACGAGATGAAAATGTCCCGAACTTGGGATTTTTGTTTGAGAGGATATAGCCATGTATAGCGAGTGTAGTGATCAACGAAGATGACATAATACTTGAAACCATCAACCGAGATGATTGGAGATGTCCAAACATCGGAGAAGATGATTTCAAGAGGATGAGAGGTTGTAATAGTGGATTCATGAAACGGTAATTTGTGGCTTTTATTTGATGAGCAAGAGTTGCAAAACAACGATGAACATAACTTAGACAATGGCAATGAATTCTTAGAAACTACATGCTTTAAAATTGTAAACGAAGGATGACCTAATTGAGAGTGCCACTCGGACAAAGTGGTCTTGACACTATGAAGAGCCACAATAGGAGGGTTGGGTGCTACGGGATTCGGCCACTCATAGACACCATCTCTAGATTTTCCGTGAAGAAGACGCTCCCCCGTTTTTAGATCCTTCACCTGAAAATGGTCATCAAAAAATTCCACGGAAGCGCCATTAGTCCGACATAATTGTTGAATGGAGATAAGATTCTTTTTCATCATAGGCACACACAACACATGATCAAGATGAATATATGAATCATGCGATGAGCTAGGGATAGAAAGAGAACCGATATGAGTGATGGGCAGCGAGGAGCCATCACCGATTACCACTTCTTCTCCTCCCGTGTACGGAGAATGAAGCGACAAGTTGTGTAAATCGGACGTGATATGATGAGAGGCTCCGCTGTCAAGGAGCCATTGATCCGGTGCATATGGTGTGACGGTGGTGTTGCGAGCTCGTGGCTGCCAGGGGCGCGGTGAAGCATTCCAATTCGGCGACGGTGCGGACGGAGAATGTGGACTCCCGTGTGAAGGTGGCAATTGAGGGCATCGACGGGCGTTGTGTCCGTGGACTCCACACAATTGGCAGCGCCCTTGATACCCCGAAGATGATCTATTATC
>CM071872.1:35965203-36011408 GCA_036759665.1 Gynandropsis gynandra | reverse complement strand
CGGTGGCGTGAAGTGGAGCGGCATGGATTGGAGGAGTTTGGCTTCATGACTAAGAAGTTTTTCATGAAGCTCCTCAATCGGAATAATGTTGTCTCGAGCATTCACCGCATCAACAATTGGCTTGTAATCTTCCGGAAGTCCATCAAGGATGTATTGAAGTAAATCTTCGGCATCAAGTGGCTTACCAAGAAGCGTTAATTCATCCGCTTTGTTGATGATGGTCCGCATGTAGTCGTCTATGGTTTGAGATCCTTTCAAACTCCGCTTGAGTTATTCCTTGAGTTGAAGGATATGCCCCCTTGATGCCTTGCCATACGTTTGGGCAAGAAGGAGCCATGCCTCTCGCACGGATGAGACGCGAGCGACCATCGGCTGTAGGGGAGGAGAGATCGCACCAAGGATTGCCGAGAACAGGAGCCGATCTTGCTGTTTGTATGGGGCAAACGCCGGATTCGGAATGGGAACTCCTTCGACGAGGATAGTAGCATTTGGGACGACTGAATCCGATTGGATAAAGCAATCCAACCGATGGCCTTCGAGTAGTGCACGGATTTGAATACTCCAAATCAGATAGTTGGAGGAGGTGAGTTTGGTCACGTTCGACATATTGACCGTGAGAAGAGTTCCATTAGGTTCATTGGGGTTGAACGCCGGAGTGACGTCGGCAGCGGACGAATTTGACATGGTGAGACAAGGAGCGTTGGTAATGTGCCCGATCGGGTAGTAAATGCGTGCCCGACCAGGTAGGGCAAAACGCGAGACGAGTGCGTGGATTTTGCGACGGCTGAACTTGAGACGTTGGCAGCGGAGGGACGAGTGAACGGCCGAACGTGGGATGTGATCCCACTGGTTTGTGCGACGGCTGAAAGGATGAACGGAGGACGAACGAGCGGTTTGGCTGGGACGTCGAGCGCACGGTTTGAAGTTGCCGTGCGTGAGACGTCGGGTGAGCAGAGGAGAAGCGGCTGATTGCGGCCGAAAAGGAGGTGCAAAAGCGGCTGATTGCATAGGTGGAGCGGCTGATTGCGGCTGATTGTGGCCGACCGACGGCGGTAGGAGACAGACGGCGGCGCTGGTAGGGTGATTAGGGGTTTGGCCAGAAAAATTTAGACGTAGGTCTGTTTAGGGCTCTGATACCATGTGAATGGTATGAATCGTCTTGTATTTCTCAAATGAATACAAATGTGTATAAATATATACAAAGAAGTAGAAAACCCTAATACATGAGAAATTACATAAATGTCCCTATTGCTTATAGTGGATTAGAATAGAACGTTTGTAAAATCATATATATAAAAGTTCTTGCATGCAAGAACCACAGCCCTCCACGTCACCATCCTTTACATGAAAAATTTATATATTTTTTTCCCTGCACGTTAATACCTTGATTTTGATTTAACCTCTTTGAACCCAACACATGTCGTTTGTTCTTCCCCACTCCCCAGTCCACCGATTAACCTCCTCACTCACACCGGCCTCCTATCCTTTTATGCGTCGTGTCACTGGGGAATTACATTCGCAATTGTGTCGCAGGGGAATTCAATTTGATCGGAGTGAGGGAGAAGGCGCGGAGATGGGGTTCGTGTTGAGGTGAGGTCGTCGTCCTCCTTCGCCGGTGCTGCAACGGCATCGTTTATCGGAATCTCCATCCTCTTACAGGGACTATAAGGCCGGCGCAAGAAATCATCTCTTCTCAGGTTTCCCCAACTTTCTTCACATTAATACCTTGATTTTGCTTTTACCTCTTTCCACCCACGTATGTCGTTTGTTCTCTCCACTCCCCAGTCCACCGAATAACCTCCTCACTCACGCCGTTCTCCCATCCTTTTCTGTGTCGCAGGGAATTTCATTTGATCAGAGTGGGGGAGAAGAGACAGAAGATGGGGTTCGTGTTGAGGGCGATATCGCCGTCCTCCTTCGCCGGCGCTGCAACGATTGAAGACACCTTTTGGGTGGTGATAGGTAAAAATCCCAATTCAATAGCATTAATCACTACAAGTTCGCGCAAATTACTACCCCCTATTTTCAATGAGCCTCCCAGACAGGAGGAAGTCCCAATCCAAAACTTTAATCGTCCTTACAATCTGGCCTTGAAGATTCATCCACCTCTTGCAGACCAATGAAACGACATTTTTCTGGGAATCTGGAAGCTTCTCCAGAATCTTAAGCAAGAGAGCGTCAGACAATAAGAGTGTTCGGTCGATCTTAGAGAATATACGGTGGATTGCCGGAAGCGATGGCCAAACCACCATCATCTTCTTCTTAGATGTTGCTGGAGCTGGAGCACTAATTCAGCACCGAAAAGTAAAGTGTTCATCTATACCTACTCTTCGTTTTCCTTTCATATTGCTTCATTTGATGACATTTATTCATGATAATTTTTGTTTTAATTTGTTTCGTGTTTTGATCGAAATTGTGAATTTGTTCATAGGCTCACCGTGTTTTGTAGATCTTTATGCATGAACTCGTGTGTTATATCATTTTCAGATCATTTCTCAAAAACCCTAAATAGCGATGATCTTTGAATCAAATGGTTCTTACCTATGAGATTCGTGGAGCTTTGTCTTGAATTCTGTACGTATAAACAACCATGTGAATCGTAGTTGTGTGTCTGAATCATTGATTTTGTCTTTGAGTCTTATACGTAGGAATGATCAGATTGTCCACCAAAGCATGAAAATTAGTTGTCTGTGTGGCCATTTTGACTGCAACTGTTGTAAAACATGTCTAACATTTCAGTATCTTTATGGAAGTCCGGCTAATTTGTGTGAAATCCAGTTACCTCTGCAACTGTTGTGAAACATGACTGAAGTTTAGCTTGGGGCCAACTGCATTTATTTGGGGGCTTGCTCGCATTGTTTAAATCAGCCGCTGTTTGATCTGGTTTCTGGTCTCATTTCTGATGGTTAATACTGTTGGTCCTCGCGAGTGATTGCTTGAACGTTGTCTGAATCCCTAGATGTGCGTATCTCTGTTTCGTCGTCAAAATTATCTTTATGATTTATTATGTGGTTCACTTCTTAGCTTAGTGGGTTACAATAAAGGTTATTTATTGAAACTGGTTTGGCTTTAGAAGCATCACATAGATCAAGAGTGAGCAATTTGAATGTAAACTGCTCGAGCTGATACATAACAATATGTTTTGTCCAAAGCCTCTTTAGTGTTTTCTTTCAGTTTTTTACTTTGTCCTGGCGTTGAAGAAAATTTACATCATTGACATGGTCTGACAGTGTACAAAAGAAAATTTACAGCTACAAGATACGTTTTTTATATTTGCTTTCATTTCCCCTTATGCATGTTTCCTTCATCTTCCTCTTTTATCAGGGATAAAAGGATTTGTTTCCATGGTATCTTATTTGGGCTTAGATACCATCTCTTTTAGTTTAGAGTTGTTTTTGCGTGAGCTTGTGTTCAAGGAAGATAGGCAGGAATACACCCAAGTTCTCCGTATGCTTGGAAATGGTCTGTGTAGCCATGTGTATCGATGGCATAAAACGTCTCTATCATATCCGTGGTAAGATACATAGGAAAGTATGGATCGCAGCGGGTGAGAAATATAGCATAGTGAGAAATGTTGAACCATATTTTTTGCAAGGATGTACGAGGTTTGACTTTAGTTGTTCCACTGTCTATAATAGTTTGAATTTAGTACTTCTAATGTTTGTAAATTGTTGAACCAGGTTTTTAATCTTAAATGCTTTAATGGTTTCAGGTTTTTAATCCACCGTTATCTATCGCTTTTTGTCTCATTAGATATCGCAACTCTTTTCCTCTCGAAACAATCCACATACTATATTTACATCTCTATTATCTATCGTTTAAATTATCCCCCATTTCTTCTTTACTCAATGTTTTCATATGATATCACTTTTTTCCGCTAATCTTTTATATCTTTCACTCAAAAAATAGATTTATACCACAATTAAATTTTATGCGAACTTCGCTCATGATTCCAAAATATTTGTAGAGAAAACTATATCAATCATCTCCCGCGTATCGCGCGGGATCTTTTTCTAGTTATATATAATAATCCTTGCGAGGTTGCTTCTGGTGAAGCCACATCAGCAAGGATTTATTAATGTTAAAAAATAAATTTTTTCTTCTTGGAATAACAAGGGTTGCTTTTTCTCTACTTCATTTAAAATTTTAAAATTATTCATATATAAATTGGATATATAATTTTTTATACATAAAAAGCTATTTATTTATATATATTTTAAAATATATACATATTTGTTTAATATATATTTATATATTCATATATATTTTTTCATATCCATATTATAAACATATTTATTTATATATAGATTTTAAAATATATACATATTTGTTTAATATATATTCATATATATTGGATATATACTTTTTTATATCCATATTCTATTATCATATTTGTTATATTCATATATATTGGATATATACTTTTTTATATCCATATTCTATTATATTATTTGAAATAACATCAAATAGATATATATATATATATATATTTAATATATATTAATATATATAATATACATTGGATATATATTTGTTAAAAAAATTCTATTTTTAATATTTTTATCTCTTCTCACGCCGTCACATCTTCTTTCAACTTTTTATTTTAATTCAATTGTTTTATATATCAATTTTATTAAATAAATATTATCCTAAATCAATAAATTCTTTTCAAATATTTGATTCAAAATTTTGATAATTTTGTATTTAAATATTCTTTTCATATATATATATATATATAAATACAAATGTTGTTCTCGCAGCGTTCCACTTCAACAATATTTATTTATTCGATTAAATATCAGAATCAACCACAACTCATCCTTGATTTCTCAGAAACCACAACAAGTGGTAGTTCATTATCAGAATCCTCACCGTCAATGATTATGGTTTTCTTTCGACGGGTCGACAACGTAGATATGGTCGTGTGTTGATGATGGCACGACGGATCGGCGACGGATTAGCTAGGGTTCATGCGACATATTTATTCTTTCTCGATTAGATTCTATTTTCTTGACTTTTATTTCATCTTATCTAAACCTTATTTACATGACATTAAAAATATAATATAATGAAAATTACAGAAGTTTAAAACCGTGATATAGTTATCGAGGTGACAACATGAGAATATATGGATTTGTAAAGTTTATATATGAAAAAGATAATATATTTTATATAAACAATATTTTAATACTAATTGAGTTATTATTTCTCAACATAATTTCTATTATCTACGTATCTTTTTTTAGTTTAATAATTTATCAGATGACTATATCAAAATTTGGTTTTCTTGATCTTGCTATTGAACTATAATAACTACTTAAGCATTTATAATAAAATTCAAATATATTAATCATTTTTCGTAAAATAAGATGTAAAATATATAACCATTATCGATTACACGAGTTTTATACGGGTTTTTGATATGATGATCTATTTATGACATATGAATTTCAACTCTATAATAAAAAATTGATAAAAACCCGCATACCGCGCGAGTTCCTTCCTAGTGAATATAATAAATACAGTAAATTAGAAATGTATCGGAAAATGAAGATAATAATAGACATGAAGTAGAAAACGTTGGGAGAAATGGAAAAAACATTAATTTTATATAACAGATTTATAATAATTTTCTGGTCTATAATTTGCTATAACATCACAGTTACTACAATGGAACATCGTCCTAATGGAGAAAACAAAAATAAAAAAAAGAACAACAATAGAGAGAGAGAGAGAGAGTGGGATGTGCTGGAGAAGATAGTAGAAGGGCTTGGGGTCGAGCCTCGGGATAGGCTGAGCAAGCCGATGAAGGACGATAACAGTGACTCATGTCTGAGGCTGAACCATTATCTAGTGGAGGACACGGCGACGACTGTGGTGGGAGGACAGGGGAGGGAGGTGGTGGGATTCGGAGAACACACAGAAGAAGCAAGTAGGGTTGGGGAAGAGGGAGGTCGGCCAAGAGGTGGTCGGCAAGAGGGAGGTCGGCCAAGAGGTGGTCGGTCAACAAGAGAAAAACGAGAGGAAAAGAGATAGAGGAAAAGAGACGAGAGGAAAAGAGGTCACGAAGGAAGAATAGACGAAAGGCGGCGTTGGGAGGAGGTTGGCGGCGTGGAAGGAAGAAGAGATGAGAGGCAGCGTTGGGAGTTCGACGGCGTGGAAGTAAGCAGAGAGGAGAGGGAGGGAGAAGAGGGGCAAAGGAAGAGAGTAATTGTGTGTGTTAGGTTTAGGTTTAGGTTGGGCTGGCATTTTTGTAAATAAATCTAAGTATATGTCTAATTATGTATATATATAATTAGATCCGGGTATCCGCCGGTAGCAATTTCAGTTGTTTAAACCCGAATCCGAATCCAAACCGGCGGGTAATGAGTAATTTTTCGCGGGTTCGAGTAATGAGTTACCGAATCCGAACCCGCGGGTTCGAATAATTTTTCGCGGATTTGGGATGAATTTTAGGTCGAGACGGGTTACGTTGGGGTAATATAGTTAATGAAAGGCAGATAACTTCTTAAAAGCTAGATAAATTTGTTTGGCAGGTTATGTGTTCAAACCCTTAACCTCGCATTTTGAATGAGTTTGCTATTTACTAAATCAATGTGTGTTTACGCAATGTGTACTATTGTGATCTCTTATTTTCAATAAAAATTATGAACTTTTGGAACATGATTAGTGTCACGGAACTATAATTCCATATGGACCGCGACCGGGAGTAAGTGTAACATCTTACTCAGCCTTTTTGTAAATGAACACACACAAGACTCTTTTTGTGAAAATACTCGGAACTTTTATTGATTTCGCAAGTCAGAACACATAACATACATTCTGTCCGTAACAAGGACCTTATAAGGTCTATGTATACGCCAGGGACAAGCCCCCAACTGCCTGGGCGGTTACAAAGTCCATTACTCCAGCATTTACGGTCCATTACTCGGGCAATTACGAGACTCCAGCATTTATGGTCCATTATTCGGGCCGTTACGAGACTCCAACATTTACGGTCTATTACTCGGGCCGTTACGAGACTCCCACGTTTGCCTCACGTGCTAAGCTCCACAACCATCCGTCCAGCTAAGCAATCGTCTCTCCAGCTCAGCAACCGTCCGTCCAGCTCCGGAATCATCCATCCAGCTCCGCAACTGCCATCCGTCTCGAACCTGCGCTTGAACCACGAACCGTCCGGGTCCAGCATCACGTTCTACCAAGTATCGTTCCGGGCCAACCCGATGGCCACGGTCTCGGGCCGTACCGCCCCCACGGTACGCCCAGCGGTCACCTTGTCATACGCCCCCGCGTACGTGATTATTCGTTGTGACGCAAGGCACACCCCTCACAACGATCGTCCCTCCGGACGCGGTCCACCCTAGGACCCAAGGTGTTACAAACCACCCCCACCAGAGGAGCTTGACGCCCTCGTCAAGAACTCTCGGACCTTGTCCTCGAATTGCCACAACGTGGTGTCACGTTCCCACGAGGACTCAGCTTCGGGACTTCCCTTCCAGTGCACCAAGAACTCAGCCCTACGGTTCTTTTTGCTCTGGCCCTTGACTCTCTGATCAAGGATTTTCTCCACCTCACGGTCGAACTCCTTCCGAACCGTCGGCGGATTCCGCAAGACCTGCGGATGGATCGCTCCCGAATTCTGTATGAAAGGCATAAGATAACTCACATGAAATATCGGGTGTACCTTTAGCCTCTTAGGCAACTCTAGCCGGTACGCCACGGGCCCAACCTTTTCCTTCACCAGGAAAGGTCCGTCATACCTCGGGATCAATGCTCGTTGAGTTTTTTTGGCGTTGATCCGCTTCCAAATTTGGGACGTAAGCTTTAGCAATACTTGGTCCCCCACATTAAACGCGAGCGGTCGGCGGCTCTTGTCGGCGTACTTTTTCATCCTTCGCCTTGCCTTCTCTAAATTGTCACTAGCCTCCGCCAGCATTTCCTGTCAATACCTCACGAACCGATCAGCAGCAGGACAGTTAGAGTTTTTACCTTGCAAAAGTGTTTCCTGCGTGGTCAGAGGTTGCCATCCCATCGCAACTTCAAGGGGACTGAATCCCGTGGTGCTTGACTTCTGAACGTTATACGCGAACTGCGCCGTATCCAAGAGATCCACCCAATTTTTCTGCGACGCACTCACATAGTGCCGCAGGTATTCCTCTAGTACCGCATTGATCCTCTCCGTTTGCACGTCCGTCTGAGGATGGTTGGCCGTTGAAAACTTCAACTCCGAACCCATTGTATTGAACAAGCTCGTCCAGAATCTTCCTGTAAACCGTGCGTCCCGGTTGCTCACAATATCCCGCAGTAAGCCAAAGTACTTCACCACATGATCATGGAACAACCTTGTGGCTTCCTGGGCAGGACAAGCAGTCGGAGCGGGGATGAATACCATGTATTTGGAATAGCAGTCCATGAAAACCATAACTGACCCTTCCCATGAACCACAGGGAATCCGGTTATGAAGTGCATGGACGCTGAAACCCATGGTTTTTCCGGAATGGGCAGGGGCTGCAGAAGACCCGCCTGCCTCGCTCGTTCCACCTTATCTTGCTGGCAAATCATGCAGGATTTGACGTAGGCTTCCACATCGCTATCTACCTTCGGCCAATAGTAGGTCCACGTCAACAAGGCCAAATTCCGTTGACGTCCCGGATGATTGGACCATCGGGTGTCATGGACTTCCCACAAAAGTTGTCGACGAAGTTCCGTCCTAGGAACATACAATCGTCTTCCACAAGCATATAAGAGCCCATCCTCGATCCAAAACCGCCGAATAACTCCATCCGTCACTTGTTGGCACAGCTTCTTGTATTTCTCCTCCTTCTCCGTGACCTCCCGCACTTTATCCACAAAGTCTGTCTCGACTTGAGAAAGCGCGGCCACCACTGTGGTCACTGTCTCAGATTGTTTCGTGCTGATTGCGTTGGGGACTTTCCTGGGTTTGTGTTCCCCCGAGAAATCGTACTCCTATAAGAACTCTTGCCATCTCGCCTGCTTCGCGAATAGACTTTTCTGTGTCAGGAGGAACATTATCTCGGCTTCCCCGAATTCACATTTCTCCTTCTTCATATATAGATCATGTTCGCGTAAATTTCCAAAAACCAACCTCAGATGTTTGACATGCTCCTCTAGTGTGTCCGAATAAATCACAATGTCGTCGAGATAGACAACCACAAACTTGTCGAGGAACTCGTAAAGTACCTCATTCATCAGTCGGCAGAATGTGGCTGGGGCGTTCGTAAGCCCGAACGGCATCACCAAGAATTCGTAGGCACCATATCTTGTCACACAGGTGGTCTTTGATTCGTCTCCCTCCGAGATACGAAGTTAATAGCCTGATCGTAGGTCAAGTTTAGTGTATACCTTGGCCTTCGATAGTCTATCGAACAGATCATCCGTCCGTGGTATCCGGTACTTATCTTTCACCGACACTTTATTCAATGCCTGATAGTCCACGCACATCCGCATTGAGCCGTCTGCCTTCTTCTGAAACAGAATAGGGGCTCCGTAAGGTGCCTTGGACGGCTGAATGAACCCAGCTTCCAACAGCTCGTCAAGTTGTTTCTTTAGTTCGGCCAACTCCGTCGGACCCATTCCGTACGGGGCACGGACCGGTGGTTTTGATCCAGGGACCAACTCGATGGTATGGTCGATGGGCCTTCACGGCGGTAATATCTTTGGTAGGGCATTCTATCCGTAAACTTCGCCAGCACGCCTGCGAGTTCATCTGGGATCTCAGTCATTTTCCCGGGCTTAGTTTCGACAAGGGCAGCTACGATAGTAGTTGTGCCGTGCCGAACATCCCGCTTCAGTTGAAGCGCCGACAACAACCCAGTTTTTGCTTTGGCCTTCCCCTTGGCCACTTGGGCTTTGACGAAACACGGCTTCTTTTCGTCCCCAATAAATACGCCACCCAGATGCGGCATCACCATGGCTTTGGTGCGTCTGAGGAAAGAGTTGCCCAAAACAAAATCATAGTCGTCAATATTGACGATAATGAACTCAAGGGGCCGGACCACTCTCCGAATTCAGTCACAACTTCTTCCGCAATCCCCAAAGCATCACTCGCGCCAGAATTGACGGCCTTCATGGTGTTTTGCGTCGGACGCAGATTCAGCCCCAATTCTTTGGCAACATCGGCCTTCATGAAATTGTAGGTGGTCCCCCGTGTCCACCATTGCCTTGATCTCCTTTCCATTTATCCCGACTCGACAGAACATCAGGCCTTCGTACGAGGCTTGGGGAACTCGGATGGCTCCCAACAGACGCATTGTGTTAAGGATGGCCTGCTCTTCTTCTCCAGAAGCATTTTCCTCATCTCCGGAGGAACTTTCGGCCTCCAACTCAGCCTGTAGTGCTGCGAGCCTTTGCTTCTTCGGACAGTCCCTCATGAGATGAGGTCCTTTGCATATGAAGCAACCGCCTTCTTTTGCTTTTCCGGAAGCATTAGTTCCACCTTTCTCGAATTTCCCTCCAGAGTACTTATCCAACCTCTTGTACTCTTTGTAGTCCTTTCTCTTCTTCCCGCTTTCCTTCTTATTCGGGTCACCGGACAGCGATACATCCTTAAAATCGGCCAAGGCCTCTGCCGTAGTTGTCGCTGCGTCTAAGGTGTTTACCTTTTGACGCCGCAATTCAAAATGCGCCCAAGGCTTCAGCCCGAAGAAGAAATAAAACAGCTTGTCCTCCTCCGACATGTTCTTCACGTCCAGCAGATGGGACATGAACGAGCGAATGTACTCCCGGAGTACCGGTCTGCCGAAGATTTTTTAGTTTCTCCCGTGCCATGAATGAGACATTGGTCGACAAAAACTGATTCCTCAGGTCTCCCTTTATTTTCTCCCAGGACACATTCGGGACAACATTTCCCCCAGAATGGTCGCCAGAAGATAATAGCGTGCGCCACCACAACTTGGCGTCACCGACAAGGAAAGTCGCAGTGACATCCACCTTGTGCTCCTCGGGGGCATTCGTGGTCTTGAAGTAATGCTCCACGTCTCACAAAAAGTTCTCCACGACCCTTGCGTCCCGAACACCCTCGAAGGGCTTCGGACTTGGGATGTGGACTCGCTTGGATAAGTTCTCCTTATCCTTTGCCGCTAATGCCGCCTTCAGTGCACTAATCTCCTCCAAGAGGACCTCGACAATCCCCTTGTCTCGAACAGCCCCGTTCGACGAACTGGGATCCGTCGGGGGAGTGTTCCGGGGTTCGATTCCGACTTCCAACACTCTCTGGAGAGTCCGACTTATGTCGGTCACCTTCTCAGCAAGGCTTCCGAGAGACCGAACCACAGTATCTTTGAGATCGATGGGGTGATCATCGTTGATACCCAGGAAACTTTCAATCCGATCAATCCTTTGGTAAGTCCTCATTCTCGGCATTGTAGGATTCTTCACGACTGAGCCGCAACCGGGGCTCTGATACCAAGTTGTCATGAAACTATAATTCCCTATGGACCGCGACCGATAGTAAGTGTAACACCTTACTCAGCCTTTTCGAAAATGAACACACACAAGACTCTTTTTGTGAAAATACTCGGAACTTTTATTGATTTCGCAAGTCGGAACACATAACATACATTTTGTCCGTAACAATGACCTTATAAGGTCTATATATACGGCAAAGACAAGCCCCCAACTGCCTGGGCGGTTACAAAGCCCATTACTCTAGCATTTACGGTCCATTACTCGGGCAGTTATGAGACTCCAGCATTTATGGTCTATTACTCGGGCCGTTACGAGACTCCAGCATTTACGGTCCATTACTCGGACCGTTACGAGACTCCCACGTTCGCCTCACGTGCTAAGCTCCACAACCGTTCGTCCAACTCAGCAATCGTCCTTCCAGCTCAGCAACCAACCGTCCAGCTCCGGAACCATCCATCCAGCTCCGCAACTGCCATCCGTCTCGAACATGCGCTTGAACCACGAACCGTCCGGGTCTAGCATCACGTTCTACCAAGTATCGTTTCGGGCCAACCCGATGGCCACGGTCTCGAGCCGTACCGCCCCCACGGTATGCCCATCGGTCACCTTGTCATACGTCCCCGCGTACGTGATTATTCATTATGACGCAAGACACACCAATTGCAACGACCGTCCCTCCGGACGCGGTCCACCCCAGGACCCAGGGTGTTACAATTAGGCTATGGCATCCGAACATGGTTGTGCTCCAGATTAAAAGTTTTGTTCTCTCGATTAGTTTCCATAGTGACAAAAAATAAATTTGGTCGTAACATTGATCTTTCTTTGTATTTTTTCATATTGAATCAAATAATGTAAAAAACATTTTTAATTACAAAACTCGTAACAATAAATAAAGGAATTTCAGCTACTCAAAACAAAGAGAAAGAGAAAGGGAGACAGAAAGGAACAAGTACGGAGCATTGTTGGAATCCACTCGGTCGGATCTACAACATCAAATTTTGTATTTCTTTTCGAAAAAAATACCAAGAGTAAGAGCAAAAACGCTTCGACAGAAATATTATGATTCGCTCAAAAACACACCAAAAGCATGTTTTATGCCGCATAAAAGTCATTGGCCTTCACAGACATTCGGCATTTTTGCGATAAGTAGACAGTAACGAGTCCCTCATCCAGCGGCCTGGACAGGGGTAGCATCTGGCCTAGGTCCGTTCGATCTAAATCCACGGCCTCTCCCTCGGGCTCCCCTCCCACGACCACGCCCTGCAATATATGATCATATATCGCGTATCATATGCCATGGTTTCTGTCAGCTATGTTGCAGAGAAGTGCTTGTGTCACACAAGTAATTACGGTTCATGCTGAAGCAATCGTCAAATATCAAGAGATAGAGAGAAGTCGTCAAGTTTCAGAGGTTGGATTTATGCATGGGAATAGAAGTGGTGTTGACTGTGTAATGCGATTAAGTGGAACTACCTCGGCCTTGAGGAGGCGCGTCATAACCGTAACCATCTTGTTGAATATCAAACTGAGGTCCGTTGTAACCTCCTCGTCCACGTCCACGAAAGCCACGTCCTCTTCCACGACCTCTTCCTCCGCCATAAGCTCGGTTTTGGTTCCAAGCTCCATCATCATATTCACCAGATCCATAGGCATTACCTGCAACGGAGGGATTACACAGTTCATTCATGAATTATGTTAGATATATATCAAGAATGAGGAAACTGAGGTATAGATGATTTTAGCAACAATTGATTAAATTAATATTTAACATTCCTAACAGTAGGGCAGATAATAAGTATACTTCATGGAACGGTTCCATCCGAAGAGATGGAGAGGCAAAATTCACTCGGCACTATAATTTAAACTCGCATGAACCATACCTCTACCTCCTCTTCCCCTTCCCATGCCACCTCGACCCTGACCCCGACCCCGACCCCGGCCACTAGGAGAACCCTCTAAAACAGAACATGGAAGTTTACGTTACAAAATCACACTAGTATGAGTATGAAACTGCAAAAAAAAAAAAAAAAAGCCTCTTCCTTCCTATTTTGGCTTCCTTTGGTGTATTTCATGAGTATAAACACACATTCAGATCTAACATTTTATCAGCAGATTCAAAGAAATGTGCAACTACCTCCTTCAAAATCGGCATCAACAGATGCCTTCACCAGTTCAGCAGAGTGACCAAAACAGGTCTTGGATTGCACGTGTGTATCTTTCTTGCATAACCATATAACTGAAATCAACCAAAAAAGTCAATTTTGTCCCTGAACCAGGGAGCTTTCAGCAATAGGAAACAACTGAACTTACCCAATTGAAGAAGTGTCAAGTTCCTTCTTCGAGAGGGTAATTGTTATCATCGATACATGCCTTGTAGTTTCCAACCTATGACCAAAAGACAAAGACTTTGTAAAGAAGCATTTTGATAGAAGCATTGTATCAAACAAATCGAATATTGAGGTGCAAGGGTCATTCTGCTAGGTAAAGTTTGGGATTCCTCACGGCAAAAGACCCTCCTCCAATGGTTCCCATGTGTCAGTGATGTCAGTGGAGCAAATTGACGTGACCTGATGAAGACCCACGATTCTTCTCTGCATTATGCATGAGAAGTAGACTCTTAGGATCACCAATAGATACGTGACATTAATAAACATATTGAACAGAGAAAACTAGCACCTTGACAAGTTCCACAATAGTTACAGTCTTGTTGATAGCTCTACCCATTGCCTTGAACACGATCTCACTGGAATCTTTTTCCTATACACAGATGATGAAGATCAAATCACCGGAAGCAGCATAAAAGCTATAGGACACATAGAAAAACCCATACCACTGTACATACAACATATAGCAAGCAGCATCAGTATATCACTATAACTTCACAATAACCATTTTTTGAAGCAATTAAACCAGTGGAAAAGTATTCTCCTGGCACAATTTATCACCACAACCCATTAGACAGTACCTATGACCAATGTTTACATACCTTCTTTACTTGAATTCAGAATCTGCAACAGTTCGAAGACTAACAAATGAACAGCCTGAAAACTCCACCTTCAAATATAGCCGATTTACTGGCTTACTATTAATATGACATGGTATCTAATACGTGTAGATAACAAATACAGCGACGAGCCAGCACAGTTGTGCTTAAATGGTCAAATCATTGACCATTCATCATTAACTACATTAATTTGTAGAAGCCTGGTTAGTCACATCAACCAAACAGAAAACTACGGATCTCATCCTTAGAAATATACAAAACTTGAAATGTAAGGCCCCAGAGAACTCGAGGCCATTTTATCACCGAATAGTTACAGTTAGTTAAAAAACAATAAACTGCGGTTCAACATATTGATTCAACCTAAAGCTTCCAATACAATACTAATTATAAAATTCATCGAACATTTATCAAATTCAGACAAAACCCATAACAAAAACCAACTAGAATTTCAAAATAAAGGAACCTGAAGCAGATTCATGGCGTAAGTTATGTAGCTGCGCATACGCCCCTGACTTGTAATCCTAATCTCGTTCTCATCAATCGGCGTCTCCGCCTTCGGCTTCTCCACTCTTTGATACCGATCCATCTACACAAAAGACCAGCACACATCTCAATGAAAACAACACATACAAAATGTTAATTCAACAAACATACGAACATTGAATAAAATAAAAACTCACGAATGAGGGGATTAGAAATCTAGAGAAACGAAATTAGGGTTCGTCCGGAATGTGTTTTTTTCCGCGGCAGGGATCAGTTTTTTTCCTTCCTCAAAAGAGATAAAATAGCTAAGTAAACGCGGAAGAGGCCCTCCTCTCAACGGCTTCTGTTACGACGTTTGCTCATTTTTAAGCCCTAAAGCCTTGTAGGTATAAATACCGCCGCTCTTTACTACCCTAACCGGGTAGTTAAAAACCGGTTTGGCTCTGTTAATTCGAGAGATTTTCTCTTAGTAACCGGTACTTGACCGGTTCCCTTTTGTACGACTTGATTCTCATTTCTTTTTTTCGGTGCCATTCATTGACTAATTCCGGTAACCCTTTTGGATTTAGTTCATTTTTTCTTTGTTAATGCAAAAAGTAGCTATACATGTATCTTATATCTAATAAGGGACATAATAAAATAGTGATATTGTGTTACACGTGTACTCTTTGCATTGAGTGAGTTGCAGTCCATTATGAGTGTCACTAGAGAAGGGAGTGAGAGGTCCCGGGACATGTTCACATAACAAAGAGTTAGTTTACTTCATGGAATTGATGAAGGAGAAAATAAAGAGATCGAACAGACTCAAGAGACATGTTGTGATGCAGTCATATTCATACGTGGAAATGAAGACAACTGTTGTGTTGATTATATGCATATACGTAGATGATATATTAATCATTGAAAATGAATAATTTGGGAAAGGTTAAATTTTTCTTAGGTTTTGAGGCAATTAAGAAGATAGGATGTTCCTAATTCAAATTAATATGCTCTATCATTATTGAAAAAATTCGAAATGAAACATTTAAATGGTGTGAGTCACACCTTATAGCAAGAACATAGAGAAAAAGAGAAAACTGATGTATTTGGCTAACATTGGAAGTATGTAGAAAGTAAAACGTGTTATAAAATATGTGGATGCTACTTCAAATTGTGGATTTGTGTTCAGGCACACTGAACATACTCAATCAGACCTAGTTAGGAATGTAATTGACTCCAAAAGTACTACAAAAACTTGTTTTATTATTGAGAGTGTCGTTTTTACATATGAGACTTAAAAGTGAGCTACTATAGCTCAGTCCATTGTGGAAGTTGAGTACACTGCTCTATGTGGGCAATAAATCATTTAGTGTGGCTAAAAAGGTTGTTTGGTGAGCTAGGGATCGACATGCACAATGGAATTCCTATATACAATGATAATATGTTAGCTATAGAAATTGGGCAAAATCCAGTACATCGCAGACGGATGAAACATATTATTAGATTAAATAGCACATGGTTCGTGAAGTTGAAACAACATGAAATATAGAATTGAGGTTCATACCTAATGATGAGCAACTTGCAGAACTCTTGACTAAGGCATTAGGGAGACGACAGTTTGAGAAGCTGAAAGAGAAGCTTGGGGTCGAGACAAACCTTATGAAGAGAAAGATTAAAGGTCGTGACATACTCTGGCTCGATCATCACATCAAACGTCATGAGATAGGACACAAACTAGGATTCGAGAGACATGATTGGAGAATGCAGAACACACGACAAAGATCAATACTAAGCCGAAAAGGAGTTGTGCCACAACATTATACGACCCAAAACTACACAAAGACACAATGGGGTCTAGAAGACATACACAAGAAATAATAATGATACAAGGTCGTAATCAAACATGATAGCAAGACTTAAAGAAGCAATGATCAATATATTTTCTTGGACAAACTCAACATATTTTGGGTTGTCAAAGAAAAAGGAAAAGACATTAATTTATTATCTATGTTGAGTTAGATATCCATAGAATTATGATGATGTTTTGTAATCTAAAAAAACTATGTAATGAGTAGAAGGGTATGAATTGAATCTCACTCTTGATATTTTTCTCTCAATTGCAATACCAAAATACATGCTCTCTCCATTTAGGTAATGTAGTTTTCATTTACATGCCTAACAATACTAACTAGAGTGAGGGGACAACGATGGTGGAAACAAGAAGGAAGGAATGGTTCACTAAGAAATTCACACATTAGGGACTGACGAATCGGTCCCTAATCCGTCCGGAAATGAGATTCGGGACCGATTAGGGACTGGTACGTCCCCTCAGCAAATGAATGCCGCCAACCAATTTCCGTCCGCAAATACAAACGGTATATGTAGTCCGCAAAACGTCCGCAATTTCAGACGATATTGTTAATCCGGAAATCGTCGCAAAACCCGGCGATCGTAAAAAAAATTCCGGACGGCAGATAGGCCGTCCGGAAATTTTTTTTTTAAATAAAAAACATAAATTTTAAAAACTAAAATTGAAAATTTTTTTTAAAAAACATAAATTTTAAAAACTAAAATTGAAATTAAATAAATAGTATTCATACAATATTAAAATATTTCATACAATATTAAAATTATCCATTAACAAACTAGTAGGTGGTAATTGAGAACATCGTTGTCATCATCATTATTTTCGGCCGTATCCCAATTGATAGTGGGCATGTGTTCATTGAAGATTCTTGTTTCTTTCTACTTCACCCATTATTTTGGTTTTGTACATCAAGTTGTGTAATTTTAGAATTCTAAAATTGTTTAGAATTCATGTGAGAAATATGGAGATGAACTAGCTATCTAATTTATATTTATTGAGTGCACGTAAATGTGTTTGTCCATTGAATTTGTTTTTGCTTCACTCATTGTTTTGGTTTTGTACATCAATTTTTGTTTTGCATCTTGGCCTCGATCATTAGGGTGATTTGTGGAATGGTTGGAGAATCAAGCTATATTTAAGACAAATCGAGTTCTTTCTATTTATTAGTGGATTGGAGATTTTGTATACAAGGCTCTACTTCTCCTACGATTTTGGTTTGAAATGGTTGTAGATAAGAGTGAAAATTGTAGCATCTAGCATGGCTCAAGCCCATTCAAAGCAGGACGGATTCAATTTCGGGAAGGGCTAGCCCTAGCCTGTTTCTAGCGGGTTCATTGCAAACTCTGGTCATTGCAGATTCGGGTCGGGCTGATCCGTTTGACATTCTACAAAAGATACAAAGATGAAGTTGGTTATGGGTGAATCAAACATGCAGAATTTTTAAAACCAATATAGGATATGGGTGATGACTTTGTAACAATAGATGTTGCTACTATAAAGGACCAATATGTAATTAATTTAAATTGTACTAACCCTAGTATCCTAATCTGTTGTGTATATATAACTTGTATTAAGATTAAATCTATCATGAAATGTATTTTTTGAAATTTTCTCAAACGCATCCGACGAGTTCTTAAAACACTATAATCACTTTCGAAACACAAGCATTGGTTATACACAACTCAACTAGGGACACATGGGTTATAATCTGTTTTAACCGTTCATTGACGTTGTAGATGTATTGTTTTGATTGGTTTTTGTCATTTTATCATTATAAACCCATAAATTCGTCGAGTTTGCATCTATTGATCAATATATGCGACCAAGCGACCCATGCGATCCATGCGACCCTCATTTGGAATTAATTAGTTTGACGTTGTAGATGTATTGTTTTGATTGGTTTTTGTCATTTTTATCATTACAAACCCATAATTTCGTCGATTTCGGATCTATTCATCAATATATGCGACCAAGCGACCTATGTGACCCTCAAGTGGCATTAATTAGTTTGACGTTGTAAATATATTGTTTTGATTGTTTTTTTTCATTTTATCATCATAAACCCGTAAATGCGTCGATTTCGCATCGATTCATCAATTATGCGACCAAGCGACCCATGCGACCCTCATTTGGCATTAATTACTTTGATGTTGTAAATATATTGTTTTGATTGGTTTTTTGGTATTTTATCATTATAAACCTATAAATTCGTCGATTTCGCATATATGCGACCCATGCCACCCTCAATTTTGATTGGTTTTTCACATTTTATCATTTTCACCAAAATTCCCGCCGAACTTTTCACCAAAATTTGAAAAAAGATATCGAATTCCATCTGACAGCGATTCGATGTCAGGGTCATGTCTTTTCGTATTCCAGCCGTTTCCATTTTTCGAATAACGACACACTCTCTCTAACTCTCATCATCTTCCATCCATTTTTTTGCCGAAAATGCATCATTTCCCTACCTTCATCCAAATTATTTTTCCGAGCTTTCTGGAGAACTACCTTGTAATATCCTTCATCTCTCTCATTCGATATGTTAATGTAGAGAATGTAAAGATTTTACTTTTTCTTCGATTTTTGTTACAGGACATTACGATGAAATTCTTCGATGAGCATATTTACGGGAAAACGAGGGAAGACAACACGACAACGCTTAAATCGGATGTGTCTAACAAAACATGGGAAGTCAAGTTGGATGGCTCAAGATTCACTGATGGATGGAAAGATTTCTCCATGGACCATGATTTTTCGTATTCGGGATTTCTTAGTTTTCTGTCACGAAAGTGACATGGTTTTTCACGCCACTGGTCTCGGAGAGGATATGTGTAATCTACAATATGCATCATCTATATCATCATCATCATCCGTAGAAGCAGGGTCATCTTCTTCTGGTCAGAGGATTTTCACGGTACCAGTCACGCGTTCAAATCTGGCCGTAGATGCAGTGGTAAGTGAACTCAGACCGATTTATTCGATTCATCAAATCTGGCCGTATATGCATTAGTTTGGCGTCGTTGTAAATTTTTTCGGTTATCGCAGACACTTCCGATAGAGTTTGTGAGGTCGAGTGGTCTTTGCAGTAGACAAAGTAAGATTGATCTAATAATCAATTACGGACGAATTTGGGAGGCACATCTAAGGCCCGTGAAACGCGGTTGCGCTAGCATCACCAGGGGTTGGACAAAGTTTTGTCACGATCATGGCTTTAACGTGGGTTGTACCATCAAAGTCGAACTGCACGCCGTTCATGATGTACCTTGTCTACTGTTTTCCCCTCTATCAAGGCCTATAATCTACATAGATTGAATTCCGTTGTATTTTGATTGCTTTGAACCTCATTTGAACAACAAAATTCATGTTTGTATTTGGTTGGTTTTTTTACTATTATTTAATAGAATGTATTATTGGTAGTATCGATATTTTTGTGGATTTACTATTATTGTAACAAGAGTTGCAGAGGGTCCAAGGGTCGAAGGGAGAAAAGGGTCGAAAGGAGATAAGGTTCGCAGATGTACAAGGTTCGAAGAGAGACAAAGGGTCGGAGGGGGACAAGGGTCGCACGGTCCAAGGGTCTAAAATTTTTTTTACTCTTTGATTATGGAAGATTTAATTTGGTACATTGTTCTTTTTTAACATTTTATTCATAATATTTGTAAATAATTTTTATTTTTTTGGGAATGGATAATTCAACTTTGTACAATGTTATTTTTTTTTTAAATTATTCATATTATTTGTAAATAATTTAAAAATAATAAAGCGTAAAGGGTTGCAGGGGTCCAATGGTCGCAGAGTTACAAGGGTCGCACCATTTGTCCCTTGCGAACCTTTTACCCGTTGGACCCTTGACCCTGCGACCCTTTTACCCGTTCGACCCTTTTACCTCTGCGACCCATGTGACTGTGTGGTCATGTCTTTTCGAATTCCATCTAACGTCGATTCGATGTCATGTATTTTCGAATTTCAACAGTTTCCTTTTCTCCAATCCATTTTTTCCTCTCATCATCTTCCATCCATTTTTCCAAAAATGCCACATTTCCCTCATTTCTTCCGAGAGATTCTTGTGCAGCATCTGTACTACCTTGTAATCTTCTTTAAAACACTATGTCGGTATGTTACATGTATAGAATGTATAGATTTGACTTTGTTTTTCGTTTTTTGTTACAGGACATTCCGAAGTTCTTCTTCGATGAGTATATTTACGGAATACGAAGGACAACAACATGGCAACGATTAAATCAAATGCGTCAAACAGAACATGGGAATTCAAATTGGATGGCTCCAAATTCACTGATGGATGGACAGATTTCTACAACAACCAAAACATTTGTATTGGGGATGTCGTACTTTTCCGTCATGAAGGTGACATGGTCTTTAACGTCATCAGGGCCACTCCTGATGAGAGGGTTTTCATTGTACCAGTCGCGCATTGAAATCTGGCCGTAGATTCATTGGTAAGTGACCTCAAACCGATTCATCATATATAATTTGGTTATTTATTCGACTTTTATTCATTTATACTGATGTAACTTGGTGATGTCGCAGACACTTTCGATAGGGTTTGCGAGGGAGAACGGTCTTTGTTGTAGACAATGTCAGATAATGATGTACCTCTATTGCGGAATCGATTCCGGAACATTCGATTTTTGGCTAGCAGCTTTAAGGCCCGTGAGTCGTGGTGGCGCTTGCATCAGAGGGGGTGGAGATAGTTTTGTCAAGAAAATGGACTGAACGTGGGTTGTTCCCTCATAGTAGAAAAGTTCTCCGTTGGAGGAGAACCTGTGCTTCGATTTGTCAACAACATATTTTGATTTCTTTGAACCTCTTTTTAAGTTGAACATCATTTGATCTTGTGGATTTACTATTATTCAATTGTTAGTGTTATTGTTAATATCGCTATTTTTCTGGATTTACTATTATTGTAACAAAGGTAGCAGATGAATAAGGGTCGAAGAGGGACTAGGGTCGCAAGGGTTCAAGGATCACGAGGTACAAGGGTCGCACGGGTCCAAGGGTCACGAGGGACAAGGGTCGCACGGGTCCAAGGGTTGCGAATGTACAAAGATAATATGGGATTATCAATATTTTACCGGATTTGGAGAGAGAGCTACAAAACTCCTAGCCCTCATAAATATAGTTGTATATGGATTGATGAGATTTTAGGCTAGAGGAGAGTACTCCAACTTCATCACATTAAATAATGATCGATATGGATTTTTTATTATATTAAACAAAAATACGAGTCTTATGAAAAGTTGAAAAGATTCGCAGTTAAGTGGAAAAGCAAACGGGAAAAGTTGATAGGGTGTTGCAATCAAACCGCTAAAGGGAATGCCTCGGTCATGAGTTCACAAATTTTCTATGAAAAAATCGGAATTTATCACAATAGACTTCTCTAGGAACACCGCGGTATAATGGTATTTGCGACTACATCACATAAGCTTGACAATAGGCTCGATAAGTGTCGATTTGTAGGATATACAAGGAAACAATGGGTTACTATTTATCACCTCTTTTAGCATAAAGTGATTATGGTTAAATGTTCAATGTTTTTGGAAATAGAGTTATTTATGGAAGGAACCCATGGTTGGAAATAGTTTTGGATGAGATTCAAGATTCTAAAATCTTTTCGGTCAAATTTTTAAAGCATTATTATTTGAAACTAGTGATATTTATCTTTTCATATAATTTAAAAAATTCTAGAAATTTCACTTAAAAATAATTTCAGACGAATATTATAGTTTTATATTTTTAAAACACGAATAGTATATTAATATTATCTTTGGAATTTTATTAAGTTAAAGTTTCATACTTTTAACGCACGAGAAGAAAAGACGTCACACAGACAACGACATTTAATGAAGGAGCATGAAAAAACACAACCTTTCCCACAAGCTTGAGGATACACATCTGGAGAAGGGGCTTCTTGATGCGCTATTTGTCTTGCCTCGCCCATAGAAATAGTTGAGGATGTCACAACTAAATTAACAAATGGGCACAAAACATTAGTAATAAAATTTTATTACTATTTATGCAATTTAATTTATATGTATCTTATCTTCTGTATTTGATCAATTCTTTGTGAGTTTGATTACCATCAATTGTTCAAAAATTTAAAATCGAAAAAGAAAGAGATTGAATAAAAAAATCTACCAAAATAAATAAATTTTAAATTTTATGTTTTTCGAGGTATTTTAGTTTGTAGTTTCATCGATTGAAGATTCACAAGGACATTTCGTCGAAATAATACTAATATAAAAAAACATATAAATCCTTACTAGCAAACGCCAAAAACGCCATAAACGCAAGTCTTATAGAAATTTTCTCCATACCAGTTGAAAAAAAAATTGATAACAAGATTCAATAGAATATTTTGGAGAACTCGACCGATTGTGGGGTCATATTTATAGAACGGAGAGAACTCGTTTTCTTTTTGGTAATCCATTTATATTATAGGAGAATATTTATTAAAAGAGCATCGTTGACCAATATTGTTGACTAATGAGTTAAAAACCATTTAAAGATTATTTATAAGTTTGCCATAATTTTATGTTTATATTTGTTGTTTTGGTATTTAATGTTATCCTTTAACTTTATCATGTTTTTCATTATAATATGATTATAGTTTCCATATTCTAACACAAAAATCTAGTAAGACAATATGTTTGGTAAAATTGACATATTACATAAACATAGAGAAAATAACTTTAATATGTTCGATAATTGCCTAATTTATACATGTAGATGAATTTTATTAAATTTATATATCATCTAGCCTCCGATAAATTGGTCATTTGTGGAGTTTTCCATCCTCCTTCATCTGCATACATTATTGTTTCTTGTGTCTATACAATGAATACGAGGTCCGAAGATCGATCATACGGCGCAAAATCTCTAAGGTTGCAGTCAAAGATCCTATCTCCATTAGACTCTAGAAGAGAATCGTGAAAAGTGTTTTCATGATTTTTTCAGCTATTGTCGATTTAACTATATAGATATTAGATATAGGTAGTAGTTTTAACATCTCCAATATGTTACAGGGACTGAGGATCAATATGAAATCGAGGAAAGGGACTTCAACCTTCAAGTTGAGAATGACGCAAGCGTGCGACATTAGACATAGTATCAATTTCTCTCAGTGTGCATACGAGCAAGCCCCATGTTAAGAGGATGTTCATTATGTTTTAAATTTTGTTTAGAATATAATTTATATTTCTATTTTCGATATATTTGGATTTAAAATATTTTTCTCTTACAACATTTTCTCTATTTTTTTCCATAATGATGATTTTTTTTTGCAATTGGTTATTTAAAACATGGTGTGTATATTTTACCGAATAATTATCTTCATATCATTCATATGCATGTTTTTTATAATAAGAGAGAAACAGATGATCATTTGAATCATAATTTCTTTTTAGCATAGTAGACTCGGTTATATCGGAGAGAAGACGATGAATTCGTTGCGCTTAGATGATTATCTTGGACAATATAATTATGAATCCTATGCAATTTATGAATCTTATATTTGCATAAAAATGACCAAATCTCCTTTCACCGGATTTGGAGAGAGGGCTACAAAACTCCTAGCACTCATAACTATAGGTGTATAGTATTGATGAGATTTTAGGCTAGAGGAGAGTACTCCAACTTCATCACATTAACTAATGATCGATATGGATTTTTTATCTTATTAAACAAAAATATGAGTCTTATGAAAAGTTGAAAAGATTCGCAGCTAAGTGGAAAAGAACACGAGAAAGGTTGACAGGGTGTTGCAATCAAACCGCTAAGGGGAATGCCTCGGTCATGAGTTCACAAAGTTTCTATGAAAAAATCGGAATTTATCACAATAGACTTCTCTAGGAACACCGCAATAAAATGGTGTTTGCGACTACATCACATAAGCTCTATAGTAGGTCCGATAAGTGTCGATTTAGAGGATATACAAGGAAACAATGGGTTACTATTTATCACCTCTTTTAGCATAAAGTAATTATGGTTAGATGTTCAATTTTTTTGGAAATAGAGTTGTTTATGGAAGGAACCCATGGTGAGAAAATAGTTTTGGATGAGATTCAAGAATCTAAGAACCAACACAAGCTCAAAAGTATAAGATGTCCCATGAGCAGTATTTTCTAGATGTTTGAAGTTGAATAAGAGAGTTCCATCTTCAAGTGTTGAAAGTCAAGAACTGTGTTTGTCATGTAAATTTTGAGTTTAATTGAAATTGGGTATATTTAATCTAAATTGAACTTCTTTTGTGTTAGCAAATATGTTTATAAACTTTTAATACGATTATTTTCAAATTTAATGCAATTTTAGAATCGATAATATATTCAATATAGTAAAATACTATTTCTGTGTGGATAGTGAAAGTGGATTTCAAAGTGAGCCAAATTCTCGATACTAGATATAATCTCAAAATATTTGGGGTAATAAAAGTGAGTTAGTGCGACAGTAAAGATGAAATATGGTATGAAAATATGATGTTTTTAGGTTAATTGAGATTTAATAATATGATAAATTGATGGATTTACAATTCACGACAATCGATGATAATAACTGATTTGATCAAAAGTGTTTATATATTATATTAATATGACTTATAACTTTCAATATAAGATTTCAAATATTTAATTCTCATATAATTATTGTCCTATATTTCTGAAATCTTTTCGGTCAAATTTTTAAAGCATTATTATTTGAATCTAGTGATATTTATCTTTTCATAGAATTTTAAAAATTCTAGAAATTTCACTTAAAAATAATTTCAGACGAATATTATAGTTTCATATTTTTAAAACACGAATAGTATATTAATATTATCTTTGGAATTTTATTAAGTTAAAGTTTCATACTTTTAACGCACGAGAAAAAAAGACGTCACACAGACAGCGACATTTAATGAAGGAGCATGAAAAAACGCAACCTTTCCCACAAGCTTGAGGAGACACATCTGGAGAAGGGGCTTCTTGGTGCGCTATTTGTCTTGCCTCGCCCATAGAAATAGTTGAGGATGTCACAACTAAATTAACAAATGGGCACAAAACATTAGTAATAAAATTTTATTACTATTTATGCAATTTAATTTATATGTATCTTATCTTCCGTATTTGATCAATTCTTTGTGAGTTTGATTACCATCAATTGTTCAAAAATTTTAAATCGAAAAAGAAAGAGATTGAATAAAAAATCTACCAGAATAAATAAATTTTAAATTTTATGTTTTTCGAGGTATTTTAGTTTGTAGTTTCATCGATTGAAGATTCATAAGGACATTTCGTCGAACTAATACTAATGTAAAAAAACATATAAATCCTTACTAGCAAACGCCAAAAACGCCATAAACGCAAGTCTCATAGAAATTTTCTCCATACCAGTTGAAAAAAAATTGATAACAAGATTCAATAGAATATTTTGGAGAACTCGACCGATTGTGGGGTCATATTTATAGAACGGAGAAACTCGTTTTCTTTTTGGTAATCCATTTATATTATAGGAGAATATTTATTAAAAGAGTATCGTGGACCAATATTGTTGACTAATGAGTTAAAATCTATTTAAAGATTATTTATAAGTTTGCCATAATTTTATGTTTATATTTGTTTTTTTGGTATTTAATGTTATCCTTTAACTTTATCATGTTTTTCATTATAATATGATTATAGTTTCCATATTCTAACACAAAAATCTAGTGAGACAATATGTTTGGTAAAATTGACATATTACATAAATATAGAGAAAATAACTTTAATATGTTCGATAATTGCCTAATTTATACATGTAGATGAATTTTATTAAATTTATATATCATCTAGCCTCCGATAAAATGGTCATTTGTGGAGTTTTCCATCCTCCTTCATCTTCATACATTATTGTTTCTTGTGTCTATGCAATGAATACGAGGTCCGAAGATCGATCATACGGCGTAAAATCTCTAAGGTTGCAGTCAATGATCCTATCTCCATTAGACTCTAGAAGAGAATCGTGAAAAGTGTTTTCATGATTTTTTCAGCTATTGTCGATTTAACTATATAGGTATTAGATATAGGTAGTAGTTTTAACATCTCCAATATGTTGTAGGGACTGAGGATCGATATGAAATCGAGGAAAGGGACTTGAACCTACAAGTTGAGAATGACGCAAGCGTGCGACATTAGACATAGTATCAATTTCTCTCAGTGTGCATACGAGCAAGACCCCATGTTAAGAGGATGTTCATTACGTTTTAAATTTTGTTTAGAATATAATTTATATTTCTATTTACGATAGATTTGGATTTAAAATATTTTTCTCTTACAACATTTTCTCTATTTTTTTCCATAATGATGATTTTTTTTGCAATTGGTTATTTACAAGATGGTGTGTGTATTTTACCGAATAATTATCTTCATATCATTCGTATGCATGTTTTTGGTCATAACAGAGAAACATATGATCATTTGAATCATAATTTCTTTTTGGCATAGTAGACTCGGTCATATCGGAGAGAAGACGATGAATTCATTGCGCTTAGATGATTATCTTGGACAATATAATTATGAATCATATGGAATTTATGAATCTTATCGTTGAATAAAAATGACCAAATCTCCTTTTACCGGATTTGGAGAGAGGGCTACAAAACTCCTAGTACTCATAAATATAGGTGTATAGGGATTGATGAGATTTTAGGCTAGAGGAGAGTACTCCAACTTCATCACATTAACTAATGATCTATATGGATTTTTTATCTTATTAAACAAAAATATGAGTCTTATGAAAAGTTGAAAAGATTCGCAGCTAAGTGGAAAAGCAAACGGGAAAGGTTGATAGGGTGTTGCAATCAAACCGCTAAGGGGAATGCCTCGGTCATGAGTTCACAAATTTTCCATGAAAAAATCGGAATTTATCACAATAGACTTCTCTAGGAACACCGCAATAAAATGGTGTTTGCGACTACATCACATAAGCTCTATAGTAGGCCGATAAGTGTCGATTTAGAGGATATACAAGGAAACAATGGGTTACTATTTATCACCTCTTTTAGCATAAAGTAATTATGGTTAGATGTTCAATGTTTTTGGAAATAGAGTTGTTTATGGAAGGAGCCCATGGTGAGGAAATAGTTACGATGAGATTCAAGAATCTAAGAATCAACACAAACTCAGAAGTATGAGATGTCCCATTAGCAGTATTTCTAGATGTTTGAAGTTGAATAAGAGAGTTCCATCTTCAAGTGTTGAAGGTCAAGAACTAGGTTTGTCATATAAAATTTGAGTTTAATTGAAATTTGGTCCATTTAATCTAAATTGAACTTCTTTTGTATTAGCAACGACGTTTACGAACTTTTAATACTATTTTCAAATTTAATGAAATTTTAGAATCGATATTATATTCAATATAGCAAAATACTATTTCTGTGTGGATAGTGAAAGTGGATTTCAAAGTGAGCCAAATTCTCGATACTAGATATAATCTCAAAATATTTGGGGTAATAAAAGTGAGTTAGTGCGACAATAAAGATGAAATATGGTATGAAAATATGATGTTTTTAGGTTAATTGAGATTTAATAATATGATAAATTGATGGATTTACAATTCACGACAATCGATGATAATAACTGATCTGATCAAAAGTGTTTATATATTATATTAATATGACTTATAACTTTCAATATAAGATTTCAAATATTTAATTCTCATATAATTATTGTCCTATATTTCTGAAATCTTTTCGGTCAAGTTTTTAAAGCATTATTATTTGAATCTAGTGATATTTATCTTTTCATAGAATTTTAAAAATTCTAGAAATTTCACTTAAAAATAATTTCAGACGAATATTATAGTTTCATATTTTTAAAACACGAATAGTATATTAATATTATCTTTGGAATTTTATTAAGTTAAAGTTTCATACTTTTAACGCACGAGAAAAAAAGACGTCACACAGACAGCGACATTTAATGAAGGAGCATGAAAAAACGCAACCTTTCCCACAAGCTTGAGGAGACACATCTGGAGAAGGGGCTTCTTGGTGCGCTATTTGTCTTGCCTCGCCCATAGAAATAGTTGAGGATGTCACAACTAAATTAACAAATGGGCACAAAACATTAGTAATAAAATTTTATTACTATTTATGCAATTTAATTTATATGTATCTTATCTTCCGTATTTGATCAATTCTTTGTGAGTTTGATTACCATCAATTGTTCAAAAATTTTAAATCGAAAAAGAAAGAGATTGAATAAAAAATCTACCAGAATAAATAAATTTTAAATTTTATGTTTTTCGAGGTATTTTAGTTTGTAGTTTCATCGATTGAAGATTCATAAGGACATTTCGTCGAACTAATACTAATGTAAAAAAACATATAAATCCTTACTAGCAAACGCCAAAAACGCCATAAACGCAAGTCTCATAGAAATTTTCTTCATACCAGTTGAAAAAAAAATTGATAACAAGATTCAATAGAATATTTTGGAGAACTCGACCGATTGTGGGGTCATATTTATAGAACGAAGAAACTCGTTTTTCTTTTGGTAATCCATTTATATTATAGAGAATATTTATTAAAAGAGTATCGTGGACCAATATTGTTGACTAATGAGTTAAAAACTATTTAAAGATTATTTATAAGTTTGCCATAATTTTATGTCTATATTTGTTTTTTTTTTGGTATTTAATGTTATCCTTTAACTTTAACATGTTTTTCATTATAATATGATTATAGTTTCCATATTCTAACACAAAAATCTAGTGAGACAATATGTTTGGTAAAATTGACATATTACATAAATATAGAGAAAATAACTTTAATATGTTCGATAATTGCCTAATTTCTACATGTAGATGAATTTTATTAAATTTATATATCATCTAGCCTGCCTTAAAATGGTCATTTGTGGAGTTTTCCATCCTCCTTCATCTTCATACATTATTGTTTCTTGTGTCTATGCAATGAATACGAGGTCCGAAGATCGATCATACGGCGTAAAATCTCTAAGGTTGCAGTCAATGATCCTATCTCCATTAGACTCTAGAAGAGAATCGTGAAAAGTGTTTTCATGATTTTTTCAGCTATTGTCGATTTAACTATATAGGTATTAGATATAGGTAGTAGTTTTAACATCTCCAATATGTTGTAGGGACTGAGGATCGATATGAAATCGATGAAAGGGACTTGAACCTACAAGTTGAGAATGACGCAAGCGTGCGACATTAGACATAGTATCAATTTCTCTCAGTGTGCATACGAGCAAGACCCCATGTTAAGAGGATGTTCATTACGTTTTAAATTTTGTTTAGAATATAATTTATATTTCTATTTACGATAGATTTGGATTTAAAATATTTTTCTCTTACAACATTTTCTCTATTTTTTTCCATAATGATGATTTTTTTTTTGCAATTGGTTATTTACAAGATGGTGTGTGTATTTTACCGAGTAATTATCTTCATATCATTCGTATGCATGTTTTTGGTCATAAGAGAGAAACATATGATCATTTGAATCATAATTTCTTTTTGGTATAGTAGACTCGGTCATATCGGAGAGAAGACGATGAATTCATTGCGCTTAGATGATTATCTTGGATAATATAATTATGAATCATATGCAATTTATGAATCTTATCGTTGCATAAAAATGACCAAATCTCCTTTTACTAGATTCGGAGAGAGCTACAAAACTCCTAGCACTCATAAATATAGTTGTATATGGATTGATGAGATTTTAGGCTAGAGGAGAGTACTCCAATTTCATCACATTAACTAATGATCGATATGAATTTTTTATCTTATTAAACAAAAATATGAGTCTTATGAAAAGTTGAAAAGATTCGCAGTTAAGTGGAAAATCAAACGGGAAAGGTTGACAGGGTGTTGCAATCACACCGCTAAGGGGAATACCTCGGTCATGAGTTCACAAATTTTCTATGAAAAAATCATGGTTTATCACAATGGACATCTCTAGGAACACCATAGTATAATGGTGTTTGCGACTACATCACTTAAGCTTGACACTAGGCCCGCTAATAGCGATTTATAGAATATACAAATGGATTACTATTTATCACCTCTTTTAGCATAAAGTGATTGTGGTTAGAGGTTCAATGTTTTTGAAAATAGAGTTGTTTATGGAAGTTACACATGGTGAAGAAATAGTTTTGGATGAGATTCAAGAATCTAAGAACCAACACAACCTCACAAGTATGAGATGTCCCATGAGCAGTATTTTTCGATCTTTGAAGTTGAATAAGAAAGTTCCATCTTCAAGTGTTGAAGGTCAAGAACTGGTTACAAAACAAATTCAGGAACTCATTTGATAACAAAATCTAGTTGAGATATATAGTACCTTTGGTACAAGCTTCTCTAAAAAAGGTTTACATGTTATCGGAATGTACCTAATAGTTAAACCTAATGGTGTAGAAGCATTAGAGGATTCATGTTTATGATGACCCGCTGACTTTTAAAAAAGCGACACAGAGTAGTGACTCTGAATGGTGGAAAACCATAAAATCTGAAATGAAATAAATAAGAATCAACAAAGTATGGACTTTGATAGAACCTTTACTAAATTCTAGACCAGTCGGTTATAAATGGGTTTATAAGAAAAAAAGATTAGAGTGGATGAGAAGGTTGAGATCTATAAAGTTCGTCTAGGTTCCAAGAGGTATATTCAATAGGAAAGAATTGACTATAAAGAAATTCCCTCCCATTTGGTAATGTTCAACTCTATTCGGATTATGATTGCGATACCGGTGTACTATGAGATATGACACATGGACGTGAAAAAAAAGGTTTCCTAAATATAGAGCTCCAAGAAAAGGTCTCTATGACTCAACCTACGGATTTTATGGTCCCATCCTTAGATAGTATGTTGTGGAAGCTAAAATGGTCAATTTATCGACTTAATCAAACTTCTTGTAGTTGGAATCTTCCATTTAACAAGATAATTAAAATGTTTGATTTGGTTAGATACACTATCCTCCTCGTGCTATATGTGTACAAGAAGGAATAGTGGGAGCAATGTAATCCTACTTGTGCTATATATGGATGACATATATTTTTATAAGAAATGATATATCATCATTGCGAAGGACTCGAGCTTGGATGTCCAAAAAATTTCTCCATGAAAGACTTGAGAAAGACTATCTATATTTTAGGAATAAAGATCTACAAAGATAGATCGAATAAGCTACTAAGACTCTCTCAGTCTGTGTACAATGATACCATCATGCAATGATATAACATGGCGAATTCCAAGAAATCTTTCTCGAGAGGATTTTTCGAAGATGCATAATGACAGATAACACATGAGTATGATCTTGTATGCTAGCATATTGGGAGTCATCATGTATACCATGATGTGTACATGGCCTGATGTGGCATTTGTGCTAAGTGTAGTGAGTATGTATCAGATGAGTCTTAGTGAGAAACATTGGAATTCAGTGAAAACCATTCTTAAGCACTTGAGAAGGACTAAAGACCAATTCCTCATCTATGAAAACTCTAGCTTGTAGTTAGAGGGATTCATCGATGATAACAGTGATAACAAATCCATGTCGCCCTTTGTAATTTTCTTAAATATTGGAGATGTTTAGTTGGAAGAGTTCCAAACATGCTATAATAGCTGACTCGATTACAAAAGAAAAATATATTGTTGCTTGCGAGGCATGCGAGAAAGTGCATTAATGAACTTAGTGTAGCGCCTTGGATTTAGGAGGTCATTCCATTATTATGTTATAATTCTCAAGCAACAGATCAAGCAAAGGAACAAGGGTCTTATCAAGGATTGAGGTATGTTCTCTGAAAGTACCATTTGATATAAGAGATCATTGAGCATGGAGACATTCAAATTTTGAAAGTAACAAGAAAAAAAACATGACCAATCAACTCACAAAAGCGTTCAGGGCAAATGAGTTTGATGAGCACAAAATTACGGATATGATTGAGAAATATGACGTATTGGACATCGTACTAGTGTAGTTTTAAAATTAAAATTGTTTAGATCTAGTATATGATCATGTAATGTTTGGAAATTTGGATTTAATAAAATGAGATATATTTATCATAAAATGATTTGAATGTGTATATATCCTAATATATACAAAGTAAGATCCGTTGTGAACAATTTTATAGATATAACGTAGAAGAAGTTTGGTCGTTGATTTTGTTTGTGTTTTCAAGTGTGTTATGGGCTGGCAGATTATTTCTCTCAACTCGCACGTGCATCTTTTTATGTCGTTCGATCTATGCGGTTGCATGTGCAAAATGTTTTCTTTGATCATCGCCACAAATTCATTTTCGATCATCGCCACAAATTCAAACATCCTCTTGGACTTTGGATTATTTTTTAATTAGTTCTAGAGTTATTTTTTTTATTGTCATCCATTTGAAGCTTCTCTAATTACTTTACAATCATTTTTCCTCTTATTGAAGTTTTACTCTTTTTCATTTTATGGCTGAATGAATATCCATTTTTAGTTTATTTTTCTCCAATTTTTCCCTTTTAGCAGTAGTTTTGGTTGATTATTCACTCTCCGGGACTGCTTTTGGTATATATAGAGAGATGAGAGAATGTGGATAAGAAGGGTTTAGAGTTCAAAGAAATATATTAAGAGAATTGAGAGAATGTGAAGAAGAAGAGTTTAGAGTTTTAAGAAAATGTTTATCTCATGTAATAGTAGAATTAAATCATTATACATAAAATGTTTGTGTTTCACTTTATTTACTGATTGATTTTTTAAATATGATTAACAAATATATTTTTTATTGAGTTTTTTTGAAGAATGAAAACATAAATTTATTATAGTCATTGAAAATCATAAGAATAGAACATCCAATCAATTATTATATTAACATATAATATATAATTTTTTTATTATAATACTATTTTAAAAGGTTTATAATATCTAATTTTACTTAGGATAAACAATAGTTTATGATTAATAGTGGACGCTTGTCATCGTGATAGAGATCATGCATGATAAAGATATATCGGTTTCAACGTATATTAGTCAGAATATGTGATGTGAGTTATCTAGATATATCAACATAGTTATAATGATTTCTATCAAATATAAATAAACAGATCTCTTTATTAAGTCTCATATACGGATGATGCATATATAGACGTGATCATTGAACTGACATAAAGTGAGATTTTCTATTGGTTAAGTTTCCATGAACCTTTTAATAGAATTCCTTAAAAAGGATTGAATGTCAGATGTCCTTAGATTTAACGCCAACAATGTCATTGAAAAGTTATTTGTAATTCTTTAGACATCTTGTGTTGTAGAGCATTTGTTGAACGATACAAGGAATCATCATTTCCTTATGCAATTGATGCTTGATCAAGCTGGATCTATCAATTCTAGGTAAGAGTTTGAGCGCTATGTTTTAATTGATTGTCAAGTCTTTGTCTAAATAATTGGAATGATAAGAGAAAAGGGTTTCTCGAATTCATTCAATAGTACATTATGATTGATATGAAATTATAGGTGATAATCTAGTACGGTTTGGCGGTCAAAACCATAAATTTATTGGAAGATATGTGAACCCCATCATGGATCGAATCATATCAAAGGCTGGTTTCTCTTTTTGGATACACCATTATGTTGAGGTATCCCGGGAGAAGTCCACTGTGACAAAATCTCATGTTGTCTTAGATGATCAAGAAAATCATGACTTAGATATTCTCCACCTCGGTCGGATCTCAACACCTTGATACTCTTTCCACTTTGTTTTTCCACTTCACTGCAGAATCTCTTGAACATCTCAAAAGATTCAAATTTTTGTTTTATAAGATACACAAACTCATATTGCGATATATCGTCAGTGAAAGTGATGAAATACGAATATCCACCCTTAGCTTGAACTTTCATAGGTCTACATACATCAATATGCACGAATCCTAGAAGTTTCGTAGCTCTCTCTTGAATTCCAGTAAATGAAGATTAGGTCATTTTACCCATGAGACAAGACTCGCAAGTTTCATATGATTTATAATCATAATGCCCAGAAGGACATCTCTATGAAACCTGTTGATTCTCTTCTCACCGATATGACCAAACCTACAATGCCAAAGGAAAAACTGTTTTAGACGATCATCTAACTTTCTCTTATGACTAGAAATATACATGTTAATAGATTGAATATTTATATCAGGTAAGACATAAATACCCTATTGAAGATAACCATTCACACATAAATCATCACCATGATAAATAGAGCAAATGTTATCAGTAAAATTGTCTTAAAACCACGTCTACCTAATATAGAATGGAAATGATGTTCGAAATAAATTTCGAAACATATTAACAGTATTTCACAATGAGGTCTTCTTCATAGGGATACAAAGAAAAATCGATCCTATGGCTAGAGTAACAACCTTGCACCATTTCCAAAATTCAGACTGAATTCTCCTATCTTGAACCTTCTACTGATTTTCAGCCCCTGCAACATATTGTAGATGTTAAAGTTGCTATCGGTATCCAATATCAATTTATATGAATCAATAGTAGTTAAACAAATCATGAAAATATTTTCCATGGAAGCCTTACCTCGTATCTTGTTACCAAGAGACGCAAGGTATTCCTTGCAGTTCCTCTTCCAATAACCTTTTTTCTTGTAGAAGAAGCACTCAGCATCTGACTGGTTGGCCTTGCTAGCACTATCTTTGGCATTGGTTACACCAGCCTTAGGTCCACTTTGTTTGGTTTTGGGCCTTTTCTTGCCCTTTCTCTTCTGAGAAGAGGATTGACCCACCAATAATATAGAATTAGACCCTTTCATCTCCATGGATGTCTGCTTCTGGTAATCCATCAACATGTTATGCATCTCATGCAAATCGACATCCATTTTATTAATGTTGAATTTAACAATGAATGGTGAAAAAAGTCTTGGAGTATTGCAACTGCTTTCCGAACGTGCACCCTAACTTCTCAAGTTGTTCCATAAGACTTATCATCTTTAGGACATGGGGTGACACCGGGGAGTTTACAGTTAGACTGGACTTGAACAAAGTCTTCGACAACTGATACCTTGTCGTACGACTTTGCGATCCATACATCTTCTTAAGATGTTCGATGATCTACGAAGAAGTCATATCCTCGTGTTGTTTTTGGATTTTAACACTCATCGATGCCAACATGATGCACTTTACAGTAGTGATATCATGCTTCACTAAAGCATTGATGGCGTCTTGATTCGCAGGGTTAGGGACTACAGGAGCTGGCTTATCAATCACATCGTCAACTTCTCATGAGTCAAAACCAATTGCAGGTTGCATTGTCAATCCTCGTAGTTATCCCCAACAAGCTTGTGGATCTCGAGGATGGTACACAGAGAGAGAAGACATACTCGAGAAAATATATAAACAATTAAACAGGAAAACATATCAGGGAATGAACATTAGAATATCATAAAAACATAGACTTTTTATCTATATGATATGCATGCTAATCAATATTACAGTAACATTAGAAATCCAATTTCATATTAGCATTAACCTACAACTATATGCCTTAAACCCCTCGGTTATCAAGACATTTCCAAACATATAAGCATGGTGATTAACAAATTCTATCACCATAAAATTCATAATCTAAAAATGCAACTCTAAATCACATAGTCACTTCGTTGTCAGGTCATTCCTATTGATATATTTGAGTTTATCCTTCACCTTATGTCAGATAACAATTAAGCTCATGTCCCTCGAGTCGTCCAGGCGTATACAAGAACTAAGTGTTTCCTCCCACTAAACATCTCATGTTATAGACACACTAATCTAATTCTTTAAACTACATGCCTTCTAGGTTGTCAGGCTGTTCCATGTAAACAAGAACCGATTCATACGTCTACTTAGAAGTAAAAGCTAAATGATAAAAAATTATCATTAGAAATCAATTATTTGGGATTAAACAGAAGCCTCATTTAGTCCGATGTTTCATCCCAAAAGTGATCGCTCGATCGAGCCATGAGACGACTCAATCGAATCGATAGAGATGTTGATGAGATTCGTAGAATATGGCTCGATTGAGCCAAATGATGACTCGATTGAGTGGAAATTAGGCTTTGCAAAGTTTTCTGAGAATTCCACTCGATCGAGCGGTATGACCACACGATCGAGCTACACTTCACACATGTGAGTTCTTGGAAGATTAGCTCGATCGAGCTGTGAGACAACTCGATCAAGCGAAACCAGATGTCGAGCACAAGGGATTGTGACTCGATCAAATGGAGTGACAAATTGATCGAGATGAATATTTGAAGTTTGATATATTGACATAAAAATACTAGGTATCTAGAATCAAAGAATAATTGAGAGTAATTATATGCTTACGTAGTTACTAACTGATCAAGATGGGATCCGTCAAATCTTGGTATGAATTCGAGCTTTATGTTTTCGGCTATCGTAACGACTGTAACAAATCCTCGGTCGGGGTTACATGAACGAATGAAGAAAGAGTTTCCTGGGTTCATTCACTAGTCAGTTATGATTGGCATTAAACATAGTTGATAATCCTTAAGGCTTGATAGTAAAAACCATGTATAAGATTTATCTAGTGCTGTAAAGACTAAAGGAAATACTAACATCATCTTCATCATGGTTCGTTGTGAGTAAAGTTGTTACTCGTATGAGTAAGGATGTTATTTCACGATATCCAGTCGTTGAGGATTGTTGTTAGACGCCAACCTCGATTAGTTAATTAGTGAAAATTAATTAGCTACGGGTTTAGTGATGAACCTACGAGGTCATACACTCACGAGTGTATCGGTCTTTGCTTATGATTGAAAGACATTTAGTGTGAAAAATGATTATATTCGTTTGCTAGCACCGACAAATATTATCGTACTTGTAAGTGTTTGTAAACCGGATGTACGGACAAGCATGTCTATGGAGATACATGTATTTAGACTATTTGAACTATTACATTAAAGCAAGTGGGAGATTGAAAGTATAGTGCAAAAAATATAATATTAAATAGTTATGGAGATATTTTGTAAATACCTAAAAGTTTAGTATTATAAAAGGGAAACAGAAAAACATTTTCTGACGACAATTCATTTTTCCGTGAAACAATCACCCAATCCTTGAAACCCCAAAAATAGAAACGAAGAACTGAGATAGAATCGATTCTCGTTCGTGATCAGATTCGCATCAAAATTTGAAAGCAAATTCAAATCTCGGTGTGAATACTTTAAGGCTTCGTACGTTCGGAGTTCACATCCTACATTGCTTCGTATTCGCCGAAAGATACAACTCTAAGAATTTTTCTCCGTGTTTTGATGAAAACTCGCACGATCTCTTCTTGAAACCTGACTAGATTTATATTCGGGTTGTTAAATAACTTTTCCGCACCCCCGTTAGTAACCCAACAATTGAGACACGGTGTGAGAGAACCGGTACATTTGGGAGTAGTAAAAATGTCTCTAGACATTGCGACGTAAGAAACAAAAAATAATATTGTGCATGGTGTAAATCTAAATATGATTCGTATCATAAATTGAAGATTGACAAAATTGAGAAGTCCCGCATCTTATAACTCGACAATTGTGAAGATTTTGGTTCCAAAAGATCAGGTTTCGTATAATATGCTCCCTGGGAAAACGATTCCACTCTTATTTACAGAACATGGATAATCCTGAAATAAAATTCATCTTAAAGGTAGAATAACAGTGACAAACTAACGGCGATATAAACGTACACATTGATAACCGTACATGTTACTGTAATATGCAAAATACAAATATGCTTTCATACAAATGAATTTGATAATATTTTCATGATAATGTTATTATTGTAATTAATTTTCTGATAATAATACTTCAGGTTATGGAACGACAACTATGCCTACACATACATGTTTATATAATAACATACTATAATAGTATATGCATTGCATAACTTGCAGATAGAAGGCTAATTAATAAGAAAAAATTGATCAATATCCATGCTGGAAAATATGTAGCAATGAAAAGTATCTTTCTTAGATAACAACAAAGCTTTTGATTGTTTTACATCTAATGTCTACAATAATATGTGCGTACAATTTGGCAAAAAAAATAATGCTATGAAAGTAAAAACTAAATTACATTTCGGTTTACTATTTGAGAAGTAACGAATTACCTCTCCACGTTTGGATTGAACAGCTGACAATGCATAGTTAGCGATAAAATTAAAAAAAAAAAGTAGCAGCAAATGCATCCCAAAGAGTACAACTCAGGAGATTATCAAAGCCAATGGAATAGACTGATTAAGAACCAATATGTAAAATAAAGTCACAAGAGAAAAAGTGCAACACTATGTACCTATGATCTCCCAATCTAAGCGTAACTCGTATCATTAAGCGATTTTTAAAAACTATATACTCTCTAAATAGTCAAGAGAGACTACCTCTCCAATGAAATTTATAAGGTTTCAAAAGGTATCATAATAACTCATAAAATAATCAGTATCAATATAAACCCATAGACAATGAAAACATACCGTTGAACACGTTTTCGTCAAGTGATCCTCACAAAATAGTCTCAAACGTTAAAAAAAAAAAAATTATCCATGTTTCGGAGCTCCTTGATTGTCTCATAATCTTGGTAGATTTGAAATTTAACTTCAAATTTGAGTAGGCATCCTATGGTGAAATAACTGTTGTGTTTTTTTATGAACTCTAAACAAAAGAACTTGAAAAATAATATGGATTGGTCACATGAGAAATGCGAAAGAAAGTTACAAGTTCGGTGAAATCAATGTAACACTACAAGAAATTCACGGATTAGGGACTGAAGAATCAGTCCCTAATCCGTCCGGAAAAGCATTTAGGGACTGATTAGGGACTGGCACGAGCCGTCCGCAAACGAGCGTCGGCAATCAGTTCCAGTCCGCAAACCGTCCGCAATTTCGGACGGAGGATACCGTCGGGAAATTTCCGGACGGAGCTGTGCCGTCGGGAAAATTTTTTTTAAAAAAAAAACTTTCCGGACGGAGATTTTAAAAAAAAAATTAAAATGTAAAATTTAAAAAAACTGAATATATCTGGAAATATTTCTTCCATCACAGGTCCCAAATTGTTTATATATCTGGAAAAAAATAATGAATAACAGAAGAAATAAAATGGATCAAGATGATGATGATTCAGAAGTAGCTGGTTGAATGATCATTTTTCCTCCAGAGGAAAATCATTGGGAATCCGAATGATTTTTTTCATCATCCATCACATCTTGCTTCCACACCGATTTCATACTCAAATTTCGAATCAAAGGACTTAAAAACGATTTCTATATTGCATTTTCAAGAGTTTTTTTTTAACCACGAGAGGCGTTTGAACAAAAACAAAACAGATCTGGAAGGGAAGAAAAATCTGAATCGAGGATGTATCTTCATATATTTTACTCGAATCAAAACACCGCAAAACGAAAATCATAAAAGAGAAAGAAACTGAAGATGAAAGATCGACGAAGAAAACGCCCGACGTTAGTCAAGAGCCGGCGCCGGAGAGTCTTCAAATGGATCAGTCAAATGGGTACAGAAGAGAAAGTATATATAGAGAAGATGGACGGCGAGCAAAACCCTAAAAATTGCGGACTGCTGACTCAGCAGTCCCTAAATCGCAATTTAGGGACTGCTGAGTCAGCAGTCCGCAATTTAGGGACTGCTGAAGCAGCAGTCCGCAATTTTCGGACCGAAAATTTTTAAGTCCCGATTCCGTCCCGAATTCCAGACGATTTAGGGACTGCCCAACGGTCCCCAAATTTAGGGACGGATTCGGGACGGTTTTCTTAATCCGTCTTTAATTAGTCCCTAATCCGTCCCTAAATTTAGGGACGGATTAGTCAGTCCGCAAATTCAGTCCCAAAATCCGAATTTTCTTGTAGTGTAACTTCACCTACGTCTTAGGAAGAAGAAGCCTTTACGAGGGTATTGTACACAAGTCAAATGAAATACCGATAAAAACAACCGAGAAAATCGAAAGAAAAACATCGTCAAAAATACTATGCAAGTCTCTAGTTTTATAATAGAGATTTTGCCTAATTTACGTGCTCAATCCTTTAGGAACACCTTAATTGCAAATTTAATCCATCCGCAACAAACTTTAACTAACTAGCTGAAACATTTACCAAACTTCCCTTGCTAACCCTCCTTTTTAATATGAGTATCTCTCTATTCTTCATCTTCTTGAGCAAAACCTCTAGAAACGAGGTTATCCATACTGCAACAATCTTTACTATAACCTCATCTTCCTCCATTCAAACGAATGTGACCTCTTCTTCCATTTACAAAAAACTTTTATCAGTCTTCACATACTCAATATTTTTAATGTTTAATAAAACTTATTTGTTGGAAGAGTCTTTGTTCAAACTTTTACAGGTTCATATTGTATTCCAACCTTTAGATGCTTAATTGTTCCTTGAAATATAACATCTCTGATAAAATCTAAATACATGTGACTATGTTTCATTCTTTTACGATGAATGTGGTTCTTTGACAAACTTATAGCATTCTGAGAGTCACTATATATTTATCCACTTCATGTTGAATTCTCAATTTTACCACAATACCCTTGAGCCACATTGCTTCTTTTACAGCTTCTACCAAGACCATGTATTCGGTATTTGTTGTTGAAACATAAACAACATTCTGAAGGTTAGACTTCCAACTAACCACATTATCCCCACACATAAAAACAAAACCTATTGTAGATCTTTGCTTGTCTAAATATGCAGCAAAATCAACATCACAAAAGTCCTTCACCTTGAAACTCATCCTTTCTTATAGACAAATTTGAGTTTGTGTGAACCTTTAATATATCTCAACACCCACTTAACTGTCTTCCAATGAGTTTGATCTGGATTTCTCATAAATTTACAGATGATTCCAATTGCATGAGCTAAGTCTGACCTTGTACCTATTATTGTGTACATGATTGATCCCACTTCATTTAAGTGAGGGACAATCTCCATAGAGGAACTATCTGACCTTTCTTCATCTCTTACTGCTCTGAGCTTGAAATGAACACCTAATGGAGTTGACACAGACTTGGACTCCTCCATGTTGAACGTCATTAACACCTTCTTAAGATAATTTTCTTGAGAGATTGTTAACCTCCCTGCTACTTTATCTTTGTGTATTTCCATTCCAAGAATCCTTTTTAGATATCGAAGATCCTTCATCTCAAACTCTTTACTAAGTAAATCCTTTAAGTTTCTAAATTCACATATGTTCTTGTCAACTATTAAAATATCATCAATATATATGAGGAGATATATAAAAGACTTATATGTAAGTAGCCTAAAATATAAATAAGCATCAAATTTACTCCTGATGTATCCATGACTTGTCATAAAATCATCAAATCTTTGGTTCCATTGCTTAGGTGACTTTCTCAATCCATATAGAGACTTTTTCACCAAACACACATTGTCTTCATTGCCTTTTTCCTCAAATCCTTTTGGTCATTTCATCATGATCCCCTCGTCTAGATTTCCATGGAGGAAAGCAACTAATGACAACAAATTTCTAATTGAAACATGTTTCACAATTTCTGAAAATATTTCATGGTAATATATGCCCTCAATCTGTGAATATCCTTTGGTTATAAGCCTTGCTTTGGACCTTAGTTGATTCAATCCAGATACCCGTTGTTTGAGCTTGTATACCCATTTATTGCCTATCACCTTTTTGCCTCTTATTTTACGTATAATAAACCATGTTTAGTTCCTCCTTAAAGAGTCCATCTCATCCTTCATTGTTATTTTCCAAGTTCTCTAGTGTTTCCTTTTTCTAGCTTCTAGATAACTTTTAGATTCTTCTATTTCAATATCCAAACCGAGATGTAAGCAAACTCCACAAAATTTGACTCTTCAAGCTTTGATGGGGCTTGATTATCCTTTAGGTCTGTTCTTTGCCAATTTAACTGGATGGTTCTTCTTGATCCTCTAACTTTGGTCCTCATCTGACTTTGAACTTGCAATATGGCCTTCTATGCCTGTTTCTAATTCTGAACGTGTCTGGTTTATTTCCCCTATGACTAATTCTGTGTAACTATGTTTGTTCTAAGAATGAAATAGATCTTCACCTTGAACCTTGTCATTTCATGTCCATGCAATAACATCACATAGAAAAAGAATCTAAACTATCTCCTTTACATGTTTCTCTTATTTAGTCTGAGAATTTTCACATCTTCTGAGATCTTTATACATAACATCCTCATTGAAGATCACATTCTTGTTGATTACAACTTTGTTCACCTCATGCAGTCGTACTTCGTATCCTTTTACCCCTAATGGATACCCAATGAAGATCCCATATATAGCTCTAGACCGTAATTTGTTATAATTCGTCTGAACACATGCAATACATCCAAATTTCCTTAGTTGGACCACTACCCTGTCAATCTAATTCCTTTGTGGAAAATCACAATTGATTGTTATATAGGGAGATTTGCTTATCAGATAAATATATGTAAGACTTGCTTATGCCCACATCGAGATAAATACCTGGATTTATGATTCACGATATGCAGCGGAATAGATCTTCTCATTCTACGTGTAATAACTGTAAAACTTGATACTGATGGGCTGTATCAAGAAAACTGAGATTCTCTGAAATTTTCTGTAAAACCGTAGGTGACAATAATGAATCCCTTTTCAGAAACCAAATGAATCTCATTTATATAGGCACGTGAACCAGGGACCATAAACCGACAGATAACCGATTAATTTCGGTTCTCAATTGTATCGTTTAATTTCGCCCATCATGAAATATAAACGATACTACCAAAGGTCTCTATGCATATAATCCTCCTCATTCAATTCAATACCGAAGTCCAATCAATTAAACTTTAATCCGATCACATTTAATTTGGACTAAACTGAATGACAACATTTATTCCAAAATTATTCACATATATAGGTCCACTAATATAAGAATAAACCCAAAAATCTTACAATCTCCCACTTGGACCATATATGTGACCATCAAACCATGGAATAACCTTAAGAGCGCTCATAATTGTTGTCATCAAACCGGTATTGACACCAATCTCGTCCATCGACCATATCAACGTAGAACCAAAGAGATATAACCACAATATCAACGTAGTTAGACCCACATTTGATTACTAACGTAATACAAAAGAATGACATAGATCTGAATTTGGATGCATAGCATCACGTGAAGTGATCGATACATGTCTATCTCCAACTGGTCCTTCCTTATCGAGATCAACTTAAACCGAATGATACAGAGTGAATATGTTAAGCTTAAAACTCAATAGTTCTGGAACATAAAACTGAAATCCAATAAGCATACATCATCATAATCCAAAAGCAAACTCGAATAGATACAATACTCCCACTAAACCGTAATATTGTCACAAAGGACAATACCCATACGAGCAATATGCTCCTGAAATACTTTAGGTATAACACCCTTAGTCAGCGGATCCGCAATTATGGAGTTTGTACTTACATGCTCTATCGAGAATACCTCACTCTGTATCCTTTCACGAACAACAAGATACTTAATTTTGATGTGTTTTGACTTCGAAGTACTCTTGTTATTGTTCGAGTATAATACCGCAGAACGATTGTCACAATAAATCTTAGAGGTCTATCCACACCAGTCATAATGTGCAACCCAATGACAATATTCCGCAACCATAAAACCTGATTAGATGCCTCATATCATGCTACGTACTCTGTCTCCATTGTGGACGATGCCACGAGCTTTTGCTTAGCACTAAGATAAGAAATAGCCCCACCAATGAGGAGAAATATATAACCTGAAATGGATCGAAGACTATCGAGACATCCAACAAAATCTGAATCTGAACAACCAGTGATCTCGAGCTAGTTAGATCGTCTATACACAAGCATAACCTTTTGTTTTCTAAAGATATTGCATCACCCGTTTGGACCCTCTACAATGATTAATCCTAGGGCTACTTAGGTATCTTCCCAAAATGCCAACAATGTATGCCAAAACAGGTCGTGTGTAAACATGTGCATACATTAGATTCCTTATAGCCGAAGCATAAGGGATCTTCCTCATTTCCTGAATCTCCGGTTTAGTCTGTGGGCACTATCTAAAACTGAATTTATCACCCTTAGAAATAGGGGTATCTATACCTTTACATCCTTTCATGCTGTACCGCTCAAGAACTTTATCGATGTAACTCTTTTGTGATAAACCTAATATACCACGAGAGCGGTCTCGGTGTTTTTTTATACCCAATACAAAAGAGGCATCACCAAGATCTTTCATCTCGAATTGCTTCGAAAGAAATTTCTTAGTTTCGCACATAAAGCTTACATCGTTTGCAGCAATAAGGATATCATCCACGTAAATATCAAAATAAATTTTCTCCCACTGATCTTGTGATATACACAATCATCTACCTGATTCACCTCAAAACCATATGAGATGATTATACGATGAAACTTGCGATACCATTGACGAGACGCTTGCTTCAAACCATAGATGGATTTCCTTAATTTGCAAACCATTTTCTTTGGATCTCCGACCACAAAGTGTTCTGGTTGCACCATATAGATAGTCTCTTCAATGTCACCATTGAGAAAGGCTATCTTAACATCCATCTGATGCAACTCTAAATCATAATGAGCTGTGATCATCTCGTTTTCATACGTATTTCTTGCACGATTTTAGAGACGTTTACGATATAGATGCGATGTTTACGTATGATTTTGTATCCGTTTTACTCCTTTTCGTGTTTCCATGTTCTTAAAGGCTTTAATGCATATTCGGTTCATTTTGGAGCTAAAGTATGTACACAAGACAAAGTACAAACATCGAGGATCATCACGGAACAAACGGGACGAGAATCGGCGAAGAACACCCTTGCCCGCGCGGGGCGTTTAGTCAGCAAATCTGTCCAGCAACTTGTGCCCGACCAGGGCACACTCATGTCCGACCGGGGCACACCTCAGCCCGACCGGGGCACTCCCTAGCCCGATCGGGCACCCCTTGGAGCCCCATGACCCGCGCGTTCTGCCCTAGCCGCACCCGAGCGGGCACATTGAGTTCCCGAGCGGGTCGCGACCCGAGAAATCAGCAAAATTAAGTTAAATTAGCTTAAAACAAAAGGGAACTCGTGGGGGAAATTAAGGCAACAATTAGACCGACTTAGGAGGCATAAAAGAGGCCAGAAGACGTCTTTAGAAGAGCGAACATTGGACCTTTCATTTAGTTCGTGATTGGAGAAGAATTCTTGCGAGGAGGCAAGCAAGGAGCATTGGAGATCAACCCGACACTTCGGTTTTGCTTGGTTTTCATGTTCCTTAGACTTTCTATTTCATTTATGTTTGTTTACAGACGCATGAGCGAGTAGTTTGTTTGTTCTAGGAGAAGGGATTAGCCCTTGGCTATCTCGGAACCACTTTCTATTTATCTTTGAATGCATCTTCCCGTTTTAGTTCATCTATTCTCTATCTGAG
>CM071872.1:35884258-35964231 GCA_036759665.1 Gynandropsis gynandra | reverse complement strand
CATAACTCGTAAGGCGTCTTAATTGTTGCTTTAGTTGGTACCATGTTCAGGATATAAACCGTTGTCTTTAATGCCTCACCCCACAGGGATTTTAGGAGAGTAAAGAACAATGTCATACTTCTCACCATTTCTTGAAGTGTACGGTTTCGTCTCTCCGCAATACCATTCATGCTAGGTGTACCCGGCATTGTGTATTGGGGAACGATTCCACACTCCTCGAGGTACCTGGCAAATGGTCCTAGACGTTGTTCACCCGATCTGTCATTTCTACCGTAGTATTCACCACCACGATCAGAACGAACGACCTTAATGCGTTATTAAGTTGAAGTTCAACGTCAGCCTTAAACGCTTTGAAAACATCTAAAACCTCCGACGTCTCATGAATAAGATAAAGATAACCATATCGACTGTAATCATCTATGAATGATACAAAGTAATTTTGACCATTCCAAGAAGCAATAGGAAACGGTCCGCATACATCCGTATGTTTCAATTCCAAAAGAAGTTCGATATGTACCTTTACCTACTTTGTTTGTCTGCTTCCCCTTGATACAATTGACACAATGGTCAAAATCTGAAAATTCAAGAGTTTCAATAATTTCATCTAGTATAAAACGTTCCATTCTCGATTTCAAGATATGGCCTAATCGTTTATACCATAAATAACGGAATTTTCATCAATCAATTTACGCTTCACATCTCTTGAACCAACCTACAGGATGTCATTATATGAAAGGATGATATCGAGCATATAAAGATTATCCAAAATAGATAAAGAACCGGACCAACTATAACCAAATGAAATGAGAGGGTAAACTTAAGATCTCTGAATGAACAAGAATTTCCTAATTTGTCCAAAACAGAAAACCGAAAGTAAGTTCGCGTAAAAGAAGTTACTATGAAAACACCCTCCAAATCCCAAAATTGGCCAGTCTTCATCAAAAGTCTAAATTGCCCGATAGCTTCCACTTCCACCCTTTTACCATCACCTACATAGATGTATCTTTCAACATCAAGCGGTTTCGGTAATAGACGCAACCACGTATAGATATACTTACGTGAGTTGTAGCACCTGAATCAACCCACCAAGTATTACTAGGCACTGATGCTAAATTGACCTCAGAACAAACTAAGTGAGATTCAAATCCTTATTTGCACAGCAAGTATGATACTTCGTACAATATTTCTGTATGTGACCAGTCTTGTGACAATAGAAACATTTTTTTTAACCTTATTATGTTTCTTTTGGATATGAATTGATCCCGAATCAGCGTTTCATAACCTTCTTCCTTTTCTCAATCATACCCTTTAAAATCAGAGGAATTCAATGCTTAATGATCATGAAAATGTGCGGTTTGAGGTTTTCCAGCGTTCGAATTTGTTATGATTCTCAGCAAAACTCGAATTCCTAATCGTTGGACGAACCTCCTTAATCGCAAGGTCGTGATCCATCAAAGAAAGCACGATCAATAAGTGCTCCTTCCATTCAGCAAAGTTCAATCCATTCAACATAGAGACCGAACTAACGTTGGCAGAGATACTAGATGCTGATAGCATAACTATAAACAAAAGATAGCTCGTGTGTTAGACTTACATTCAATAAAACCTTAATTGAATGATAACATGATCCAATCCCATCACAAGGCATCTGCGCAACATCAATATTAGTCTTTGGACAATAATTTTGACTTGCAATAGATGACTCAACGCATCAAATAATCAGTGTAAATCAAACATCTCATGTAATGGTTACCTTTGGGTATACCATCACATTTATGTCATACCAAAAATATACACTAATTATAAATGCACACACAATATAAAACTGCCAAACCATGAACGACCTTTGGGTTTATCAAAGTCCGCATAAATTATATTATGTTACCTTCTCAACGTAATTGACATAATTAAATTTTCTCAAGATTGCCCACTTTGGTAGGATGTTAAGAAATTTAATTAAATCGCATACATTGATCAAAAGATATATTAATAACCATCATAATTTCAGTGAATAATATTTATTCAATAGCTATAATTTAACCATATAATTACACGATCCGGATGTGTAATTAATCATAGTAAATTATATTCACCGAATTTATGATACAACGTATATAAATATAATATTTGTGCCAATTTTAATCCAAATGAATTGTACAAACTAATTGGATTATAAATCTATCCTAATGGACGGTTAGATTCTAATTATTCCCACTAAATAATGAATATCATTAGTTATGCGCCTACATAAGCCAGTGGCCTCATTAAAAATTTTAAATGGCTGGACCTTAATTTGTTTTTTACATAAACTTTATTCCAAAGCCCAATTCCTTTTAAAAAACAAATTTCCCTTTTTTATAAACAAAATATTGAACCGTTTTCCTTTTATAATTAAAAGGAAGCCCAACAACCGTTCAAAACGGTTTTCAATGTTTTTTTTTCATTTAATTTTTTTTAAATGAATCAATCAAACCGTCTCATAATGCCAATTAATGTATTTATTTAATTTAAATCGAAACGTTTTTTTAATTAGAAAAAAAAACTACCAGCACTGAAAGGAGCCGCATTACCTTTCTTTTTTCTTTTTAATATTTTTTAAAAAAAAAATAGTATAATAATAATAATTATAAATTTAAAATGGGATTAGCCCAACCGAGGTGGGCTTGTGCCACCGCCACAATCTAATAAATAGTCATCCCATCCCATTAGGGTTTCGGAGGCCGCTCCATCTCTCTGCTTTGTCGCACTCTCTTTTTTTCTGTCTCACTTCCGTCAACATGGGGTATGCTTCCTTCTCTTTTTCGATCTTTCATCCTCAATAATGGATTCGTACTAACACAGATGGTTCGTATGTATTGATTGTTCTATGATTCGTTGCATTCTCTTCGTTTCTGATTCTCGCCGAGATTCCGCGTGTTCTTTTGATTAGAGAATGTTGTTGTGTGGTCGCATCTATAATACTTGGGTTATGCGTTTTGAGCGGTGAAGCTATGATGGATTCTCTTCACGATTTTGTTTTCCATTATTTTAGGGTTTTGGATCTTTAGGGTTTTGGATTTTTAGGGTTTTGGATTTTTAGGGTTTATTGATAGTGCTGTACTGTAGTTTGATGGCTACTAGTTTAGGGTTTTGAATTTTTAGGGTCACCCAGTGTTCCTTAAATTGCTTTGAATATTTAGGGTTTTGACTTTAATTAGCATACAAAGGATTCGAGTCAAATTAGGTCAAAATTGAGTCAAATTCAGATCAAAATTAAAGTCAAAATTGAATCAATACTGGGTTTAATTCGGGTTAAAATCGGGTCGATTAACAGATAAATAACGAACGATTTTTTAGGCAGATTAAGGAAGTAATCTGATGAAAACTAAAAATCGAGGGAAAGAATTGGATGACGGTCAAAATCAAGAGGGTGATAGGAACAAAGCAATATTTTTTAGAGGGGAATAGACTATTCTTCCTTTTGAAAATGTTTCTTTTAAAATGGAAGAATAATGACATGTTTGATAATGTTAATGAGATTTTATGTATAAAAATCTATATATCATTGAAAATTCCCAAACATTTAATTACGTTAAAAAATTTATTATTAAATAACTCATTTTCTTTATAAGTATTAAAAAATGTATAATGTACTGATTTTAAAAAAATAAACATTATATATTTCAATTATATCGAGTTTGAAAATGTTTTAGATTTTTTTTTATTTTTTAAGTTTTAATCAGTTTTTCTAATTAACGGTATTTTAATTTTTTTGCCATTTTAAAAATTTTAACTAATTTAAATATTTTAATTTTAGAAACAAAGTTTTACAAAACTATTATGAAGTTTAGTTAATTTTTTAAAATTAAATGAGGTGTGGACAGATAAATATTTTTTAAAAAATTAAATACTTTTTAAAAATTTCAAATTAAATAATAATCATAAATATAAAATTACAATTATATCATTTTAACCTAATCACCTTCATCTTTCTCCTTTCTCTCCACCATCTCTCATACCACGCCTCGCCGCTTCTGCTTCTCATCGCCTCGTCGTGCCGTATCTATTGTTCCTCGCCTCGCCGCGTCTGTTGCTCCTCGCCTAGTTAAAAACATCATTTTCTCCACAAGGGTAAAATAGTCATTTTTTCATAACTAGGTCAGGATTCTCCTCCACGACGTTAAATATTTTTCGCTTGGTAAAGTTAGCTCTTTGTAAAGTGTCTCAGTTTCATCGTTTCTCTCTTAATCGAGAAGAAAGTGTATTCTGATCAATTTTCGGTGTGTAGATAATAGGAAGGTCATAGAAGGATCAAGATGGGGATCAAACTGGATGATACTAATCCAACAGAAAAGGTCTTGCCTCCGGTTGAGCAGGTTTATGTCCTCTTTGATTCCTTTTTCTTCTTCTTTTCGTTGTTGTTGTTGTTGGTTTTTGTAAAACAATTATTTGAAAGTTATGTGACATTTGTACATTGAGTTGTTGAAATATGCTTCAATGTTTGGATGCAGATGCAGGACCATGAATTGGAGACAAAAGTTAAGAAGTACCTTAGAGGTGAAGGTGCCAATCTAGAGGTACTTACTGCCCTCATGATTCGTGATTCTTGGTTGAGACTGTATTGGTCGGTAGTTTTCCATGTCTCTGATTCTGAAAATTCTTTGCCTCTTTGCAGGTGTTGCAAGATAAAAAACTAAAAACTCAACTTAGCTTGCGAGAAGATTTATACCGAAAATCCGCAAAAGCTGCTGCACAAGCCGACAAGGTAAGCCTTCCTTCCATCTGATGTTTTGTGCAATGGTTCATCGTGTATCACATGAGTACTGAAATCAGTGCTTGTAGTCAGTCGACCGCTTTCCCCATTCATCGAGCCCCTTTTTTGTGCCTATGGATTATAAGATTTGCGGACTTCACAGTGATCATTCTTGAGAAGAGAATAATAGTTTTAAATAAAATCATCTGTTAGATGAATAAGATTCTAGAGTTATAGTTCTGTGCTTTGGTACTGTTGTTCAGTGGCTCTTGCCAGCTGAGGTAGGCTACTTGGAAACCGAGGGTCTAGAAAAGACATGGCGGATCAACCAGACAGAAATTGGCAAAGCAGTAGATGTATCGAGCACAAGAAACCAATATGATATAGTTCTTCCAGGTAAATACTTCATGGCTATTGCTGAACTCTATAAACATGTTATTTATGTCATTTAATCGGATTAATCTTTATGAGTCCCCTGTATTTGCTCCTAATTCATCTCGCTGACCTGAGTTTTTATGTTGAACATGCAGATCTTGGCCCTTATACACTTGATTTCAGTGGAAGCGGTCGCTATATGCTAGCTGCTGGACGCAAGGGCCATCTCGCTCTCGTAGACATGATGAACCTAAACTTGGTTAAAGAGATTCAGGTAAAAAAAAATTATCAAGAAGTGCTTATATTTAGGAAATTTGATTCATTTCTCAGCAGATTTTTTATATGTGCAGGTTAGAGAAACAGTACGTGATGTTGCATGCCTGCACAATGAACAATTTTTTGCAGCTGCTCAAAAAAAGTAAGTGACGTTCCTCCTTTTACAATTTATTCTTTACCATAGGTCAATTATCTGTTGTTGTCGCCACAGAGGTATTCGATTCAGGATCCATTTATGTTGTATCTGTTCGGTTTTGTGAAATCATGTCCTTTGCGGTTTATGAGAGCATTTTATCCTTGTAAAGTTTAAAATTTCTGAGTTTTGCATTTGAAGCAAGCATCCATTACCTATCACATGGCTAAGTTAAAATTTCTACAGGTATCCTTATATCTACGGGAGAGATGGCATTGAGCTGCATTGTTTAAAGGTTAGCTCGTTGATATATTTTTTCCGCATTGATTAAACAGATCTGATTGTTAACCTGTGAAACAGCATGTCTGTGTCCTTAAAGAATCTTGTTGCCACCGCATGATGTATGTAGTGTTCCTCTCTTGTTTTTTGATAGATGGTTGACAGTATATCATGTCTATATTCCAGGAACACGGTGCTGTGGTGAGGCTTCGGTTTCTAAAGAACCATTTCTTGCTTACATCGGTAAACAAATTTGGTCAGCTACATTATCAAGACGTGACACACGGTGAGATGGTGGCTAATTTCCGGACTGGTATGGGTCGTACTGATGTGATGGAAGTAAATCCATACAATGGAGTTGTGGCCTTGGGACATTCTGGTGGAACTGTCACCATGTGGAAGCCCACCAGCCAAGCACCGCTCATCAAGATGCTGTGTCACCCTGGGCCTGTCTCTTCTCTGGCATTTCATCCGAACGGCCATCTCATGGCTACCTCTGGCAAAGAACGGAAAATCAAAATTTGGGACCTGCGGAAATTCGAGGTTGTTCAAACTTTGCCTGGTTTCCACGCCAAGACATTGAACTTCAGCCAGAACGGGCTGCTTGCCGCTGGTACTGGATCGTTCCTACAAGTCCTTAGAGACTCAGATGGTTCGCAGAATTATGGTCGATACATGAATCATCAAATGGTGAAAGGCTACCAGATTGGAAAACTCTTGTTCCGGCCGTACGAGGATGTTCTTGGCATAGGACATTCCATGGGTTGGTCTAGCATTCTCATACCCGGGTCTGGTGAACCCAACTTCGATTCTTGGGTGGCCAATCCGTTTGAAACCACAAAACAGCGGCGAGAAAAGGAAGTCCGATCTCTTCTTGATAAACTTCCTCCCGAGACAATCATGCTCGATCCTTCCAAGATTGGAACGTTGAGACCCACGAGGAGAAAAGAGAAGTTGTCGAAGAAAGAGATTGAGGCCGGGAAGGAGGCAGCTGTTTCTGCTGCAAAGAGTGTTGAGCTGAAGAACAAAACGAAAGGGAGGAACAAATCGAGCAAAAGGACGACAAAGAAGAAGGAATTGGTTGATAGAGCGAAGTGGACGTTCGTGGAGCAGGAGCTGAACGAATTGTCCAACTCGAAGAAGAGAAGAGTGAGCCAAGAAGGCGAAACAGAACTTCCCACGAGTCTGCAAAGGTTTGCACGGAAAAAATCTACGTGATAAACTTTTCGGTTTTATTGAAAATTTCGATTTCTTTTGTCCTTCAATTGCAATTCTACAGTCTTCAGAAATATTTATTTGTTTTGCAATTGTAACTCTAAAATATCTCTTAGTCGTTATTTCAAAGAATCTAAGCACGAATTTTTTATACACCAATCAAAGCACGACACGTGTTCGATGGCAGGCGAAATTAATTAGCACAATTGTGTGAGGCGAAAAACAGATGAAAACAGATATATCGTTCTCTCCAAGTGAGCTCTGCGGGCGCTTCTGCAGTCAGCAATGGTGTTCACCGTGCCTTTCTTTCTGATTAGCCAACGGCTCTCTATACCTCCGTGGCGACGGGGCTACGGTTACGAAGACCCGTTGACAACCCCGCGGTTCTCTCCGGTGAGCTTGCGGCCTCCTTGCAACTTCGCCGCGAGCTTGGCGACGGCCTCGACTGATTGTTCGCGCGATCGTCACCACCTGATCTCGGCCACGGCGGGAGGGATAGCGACAGATTCCATGTTGCAAGACGTCGTAGCTACAGCGGCGGTTCTCGGCGGCGCGTATGCTCTTGTCTTCTTCTTCGAGAATCTCACGAAGCGAGATTTGATTCCACAGGTCCGTTTCGTTTATTGTATAGCCACAATTTGATGATTTGTTTTCCAACTTTTCAAAGGGAAATTAGCCGACATGTGAAAAGTAGGGTGCTAACTAATTCGCTCGGCGAAATCTAGACCATGATGATATATTGGATTATTTTTAACTCAAGTAAGTCCATCTAAATTTTTAAACCGGTCTAGTCTATCAAAACTTACAATTTAACGGATCAAAATTGATTTTTTTAATTTTTTTAAAATTATATAATAAACAATTAACAAAAGTATTTAGATTTTATAAATAATTTAAATAATTATCTAAAAATTCAATTAAAAACATTTAAATATTGCACAATTTCAAAACATTAAAATAATTTATAAAAAATATAGATTAACCAAATAAAAATCTAAATATTCAAATAAAAACAATATCAACTAATATTTTGAAATTTTAAATTTCAAAACATCATTTTTATATTCCTTGTATTCTATAAAAAAATATTTAAATCATTTGTTATTAATATTATATATATAGATTTTATATATTAAATAAATATATAATTTTAATTTAGTCCATATATTCTTAATTCAATTTATAAACAATTTTTTATAGGTTAGAAAAAAAAACTTAAATCAGCCCAAATTTATACGGGTTGAGATAGAGTTAACTTAATCCTGAATTTGACAACCCACCTAGCAAAGCTAATAATAGCCCAAAAGTTTATTTTAAATTATTATTATTTAATTTAATTAGTATGTGACTGTCGATTCTTCTACTTTGTGGTCTTGATTCTTCTCTTATAATCTCTCTAATTAGAACAATATTACATAGGTCTAAAGGTTGAGATCTAAACTTCAATGATAATTACAAAAATATGAAAATGTTTAAGAAACTTAAAGATCTGAAATTGATACCACTTCCTTTTACGTCCAAGAGTTCGCATTCGATTTTAAGCTAAGTATGTTACATTTTTCAACGTGCGATGCTATCTAGATCAGATGTCGGTTCGGATATAATGGATACAGATTATTTGGAATTTAAAAAACAATAACCAAACAATAACTGAATTTAAATCGGTTCGATTCGGTTGCACAACGGTTCGGTTCGATTATATATCAATAAATATTGTAACAAAGTAAAACTCGAACTCTAATTTGTTCGGTTATTATTCAATTATTTCGATTTTACCAATCATTTATCATATAAAAATACAGATAAATGATAATATTTTGGATATTTCAAATAATTCATATATTTTACAAAATATAATATATTATTTAAATTTGATATTCAATTTTAATTATTAATTATATTAGATAAATATTCATTTGATAAATATCATTTATCTATATATTTTTTATATTTTTACGTAATCAATCGGTTATCTACAGATATTCAGTTAATAACCGAATCGAAATTATTCGATTTTTTAACTTTCATACCCATTCGGTTATTTTATCTATACCCGAATCGAAATGTCTAACTTATGACATCTAATGTATGTCATATGTAGATTCTTGATTGTTTTGGGAAATGTTATTATAGCAGACAAGAAGTATTTGTTTTATACTTATTCTGTTGTATTTTGACAGAGATTGAGCAGAAAACTTGTGCATATATTCTCAGGACTGCTTTTCGCCCTTTCCTGGCCGATCTTCAGGTACTTCTTTTTTCCCACTTTAATCCTTTGTATGCTACATTGTCAGATTTTTCCTAGGAGTTTTCCCTTGACAACTTCAGCCTTTGATCGTTTTAATCTTAAGAGTAGCACATCAACAGAGGCTCGATACTTTGCTGCTGTAGTTCCTCTAGTGAATTGCCTGAGGCTTCTTGTCAATGGTCTATCAGTAATGCCCGATGCCTCGCTGATCCAATCGGTCACCAGAGAGGTGAAAGCAGAGTAAATTCCCATGTCACCCTTAATTCTTCTAAGTCTAAATGATCTCCTTTTTAGTGTTTCTGAAACTGAACTGTTATATCTTCCAGAGAGCTGCTTAAAGGTCCTTTGTACTACGTTCTTGTATTGATTGTCTCCGTGCTCGTCTTCTGGAGGGATTCTCCTACCGGTATGATCACATTGGCAATGTTGTGCGGTGACGACGGTAAATAAATTCTTAGTCTCTTGTTCCCAAAACCTTACCCTTTTTGCTTACCTTGGGAGCCTATTGTCACTAGCTGTTGCATATGCATATCCACTGCCTAGATCTCCAGGCAATGTAAAATAAAAATAGCAAGAGAAACCCATTTAACATTGGATTAAGATCAATCCATACATCAGATCGATAACCCATTTAATATCTGTAAAATGATAACCTTAGAATGATCAGTGTTATGATAAATTGTCCCACATCGGCTAGGACATGAACTTCGAGACTCATATATATGATATTGGGCAACCCTAAACTCTTGAGCTAGTTTTTGGGATTAGTTAGGCCCAACCATATTTGACATGGTATCAGAGCCCGATTCATCCCGATTTGAATATACCGATGTTGGGCCCCCGATTTCAATGTCCACGCTCCAGGATCGAGCCTGGGCGTGAGAGGGAGTGTTATGATAAGTTGTCCCATCTCGGCTAGGACATGAACTTTGAGACTCATATATATGATGTTAGGCAACCCTAAAGGCAACCTTGAAGCCCATATTTGACAATTAGCTCCACATGACTTGTCCGCAGGCATAGCTGACATCATGGGACGGAAGTTTGGATCCCAAAAGATTCCTTATAACCCAAGAAAGAGTTGGGCCGGAAGCATCTCCATGTTCATCTTCGGCTTCGCCATCTCTATCGGGTAAACCCCAAAATCAAGATCATATGCATTCTTCATCCTTTAGTATAAAAAATATGACATGGTTCCAAAATGTACATCTCTTCTGACATGACAGAGTACTCTACTATTACTCGAGTCTCGGCTACTTGAAGTTGAACTGGGAAACTACCCCTCAGAGAGTGGCTTTGGTATCGCTGGTCGCGACTGTGGTCGAATCACTCCCTATCACCGATCAATTGGACGACAATTTATCGGTTCCAATGGCAAGTATTGTAGCAGCATATCTAATTTTTGGGTATTAAGAAAGTTCAATGCATTATCATTTTGCTTAATAGTCATACGTTCACTTGTTCTGATTATGAAATTTCTCTCAAGATTCACTTTACAAATCCATTGGCTACTTCTATACCAAACATGTAATGCCACGAGAACTTTGTTTCACGTACTCCTTATAGTCCCACACCGGTTTCTAATTTTTTTGTCTCTGTTTTATTAAATCCATATTAATGGTTAGAAGTAGGTTTTGGTATCTAGATATATCATAAAATGATTAGTGTCGTGTTTCATTGTCTTCGCTATTTTTTATTGATTTTGTAGTCCTAAAATTTTAAATTTTATAACGATTTGAACAAAATGATATTTGAAGATGAATAAAAAAGGAATCTTGAAGACGAAGAAGAAAGAGAAAACTATTGATTATTGTGAATAATGAAAAATGATATTTGAAATTATATTTAGAAAATTTGAGAAAATTTTGATATATGAAACTTAGGGACCATAAACCGACAGATAACCGATTAATTTCGGTTCTCAATTGTATCGTTTAATTTTGCCCATCATGAAATATAAACGATACTACCAAAGGTCTCTATGCATATAATCATCCTCATTCAATTCAATACCGAAGTCCAATCAATTAAACTTTAATCCGATCACATTTAATTTGGACTAAACTGAATGACAACACTTATTCCAAAATTATTCATATATATAGGTCCACTAATATAAGATTAAACCCAAAAATCTTACACCTGATTCATTTAAGAGTTACCACACCTTCTCCATGATGGTTTTATGAGTACAACTACCCCATTTTGTTGGGGTGTATAAACACATATTATGTTTCTCTGAATCCCTTGCTCTTTGCAAAACTTATCAAAGCTCTGATTTAACCTTCTAACTTTTTTTTCTTCTCTATCATTGATTTACATTCAATTTTTGAAATACTTCATCCTTGCCATGAACTCTCCTTGTGAAGTCATCAATGAATGTTACAAAATATTGGAAACCAGACCTGGAGTGAAGAACATTTGGTGATCCCCATAGGTCTGAATGAACATATTCTAATATGCCCTTAGAAATATGCTTCTTAATCCCAAAAGACAATTTGTGAGCCTTTCCCATTATACAATTTTCACATAAAGGCATGGAAGATATATCATTCCCTGCTAGCAATCTCTTCGTTATTAGAACATTCAATCCTTTCAAGCTCATATGCCCAAGTCTACTATGTCATTATGAAGTTATGTTTGTCTCATATTAAACTAGATATCCAAATGGAAGTTCCAGAACAGGAGGCTGGTATACCACCATAATGAAACTGCCCCCTGGGTCCTGCATGATTGAATTCTTCGAAAGATGTCGCAACAAAATTTAAAATATTTTGATTTTATTATTTTATTATGAGAATAAATCCTGATACTTTGAATTCTGGAGTTTCGATGTTTGCAAGCAATATTGGAAAAAATCCCCTGGTCACTGTCATGGTAGACAACAAATTATTGGGCCAGTAGCTAACCAACTTTTTGGAGAGACGTAATTGACTGCCAATGGAGCGAGTTAGAATTGTTGTCCACTATCTCATATGTGGCTACGGGTCGCACCAGAGACAGCTTAGAACCAATAGTTCATTATCTAATGAATTTTTCTAATACTATATCCGAGAGTTATTATTATTTATCAAATCTGTTCAAATTCTGAGGATTCGATATCAATTTATGCCTAATTATATCTTTTAAATAAGCTAGATCATATGGAATTCTTACCAAGAAGTCTGTTGGTACAGATGTCATCTGAGATGTGAAAGCGATTTTACTAGTTGACTAATCAGTCCTGTCGATACTCATACAACATCTCCTATTCATAAATCCGCGCAGGTGCCATTATTCCTACTTCTGCATCTATTGGTTTTGTTGGCCCCTAACTAAACTAATAAGGTGTCACTCAACTGAAGCTAATAATGGCGAAAGGAATATTTTTTTGATTTTCGGGTCAGGAGCCCAATGGTATTTTTCCATTCTCTTTCCTTTGTATCTCTTTTTTATAAAAAAAAATTCCAATGGAATCTTGAGTGAACCATTTTGGGACTTGTACCAATATCCTTGTCCTTTTACTGCTCCTAAAGATATTAAATTCCATTTGAGATTTGGAATATATCATACTTGAGTTAGGGTGAATAAGATTCATCATATGGAGATAGCTAAATCTTTCCAATTCCTTTAATTTAACAGACAGTATCATTGCCCATATTGACCTTTGCACAATGTGTTTCTTGCAGCACTATGAACCAGTCCTTTTTAAGTGACATGTGGTATGTGCAACCTGAGTCCAATATCCATTGTTCTCTGACCTTAAACTCTAAAATTATAAGAGAAGTATCCATTATGACAAACAACAATTATGAATCCAATGCATGAGATTTTGCTAGTGCAACCTCGCCTCTATCTTCTCAAGCCTCCTTATCTTTTTTCTTTGTATTGCACTCTTTCTTGAAGTGTCCATGCCTCCAACAATGCCAGTATTCTCTTTTATCCATAGACTTTGAACGAGATTTTCCCTTTTTCTTTTCACCCTTAATGTTATCTCTCTTTTACTACCAAACCTTATGAATTTGCATTATAGTTTTTGCCTTGAGAAATCAACTCCAATTCTTTAGATCGAGTCAGTGCTTTCACTTCTTCTGGTGTGATTGAAGTTTTTGAATATTTCAAGACTTCCCTCAGTGGCTCATATGGTGGTGGTAGAGAGTTAAGAAGATATATAACTTGGTATTCTTCCTCAACCTTTGCATAGAATACGTTTTGGAATACATCCAAATTTTTCTCGATTGTCTTTCCTTCTTCTATCTTAGATCTAGATAACCTCTATGTCAAATACATCCTATTGGGTAAAGATTGTTCTAGAATTTATTTTTTCTAAAAAATTATATAAACCAAATGTTTTTTTCTCTTGGATCACCTTTCTTAAAATCTTATCCGACAAACACGATACAATAAGATTTCTAACTCTCCTATTCATTTCTGCTCTATTAAGTAAATTGAATCCTTGTAATCTTGTTCTTTAATTCTTATCTCAGAATCTCTAGTTAAAATTGAAGTTATACTTGTAGATTCATCAGCAATACTCGATTCTGTTTCAGGTAGAGTCATTCTCTTTGGAGTATTAAGTCCATCTAGGTGAACATCCTCATCTTCTTTGTACCATATCAGGATTGTCTGTTAAAGCTTCATGTAATCCCATTATCTTAAGTCAAGGTTCATGTAATCCCAAGCTTCATGTACCATGAGTATGTGATATTTTTATTTTTATTTTATATTAAAAACGAATTATCCAAAAAAATTAAAACCGATTAACCTAAATTAGGTATAATATCCGAACCCGAACTATTCGTAGAATCCAAATATCTAAATGTAATTCGGATTATTTCGGTCTAATTCTTTTGAATCCGAACAATCCGAATCCAAACCGAATCCGGAGCGAAAATATTCGGATTCAATTCGGATCCAATTTTTCGAAAACAGAAAAATTCGAACCCGAACCAAAACCCGAAAAATCCGAATCCGGATTGGTGACCCCTAACAACGAATAAAAATAAATAATAACAGCATTAGTGCAATAAATTTTACTATATGTTTTCTAAAGAAAGGGCGGTTACCTAAGTTGATATACGACAACGCTAGAAGAGAACAATAACATACATTAAGCTTTCACAGACACATGGAATAGACTGATCGCTACTATTGAACACATGGACTCCATGCACACAAACACATATGCATTTGAATTACATTAAGAAAATAAAAACAACAGGAATCCAATACAAATTCTGAAAAATAGAATCGTGATACTTATCTAATAAATGTGGCTTGAATTATTGTTTCCCAGAAAATGGGCCCTTAATCGTCATAGGTCATATTCTTTATTATCAATCCTGAGTAAACAATTTTCAAAAAAAAAAAAATCAATCATTCGGAAAGAAGCACAACCCAAACGCAAATGCCCAAAAAAAAAATGTAAACACATAGCCCAAAAGAGTAAGTCTATAAGACCCGAGTGAAGTCTGAAACCAAACACGCCTGATTTCTCAAGGCCCATAAGGCCCAAACAGGAAACAAATATCTAACCGGTGGCTATGCCCGGATGGGTCAACATACCCATAATAACTCAGGAACCCAACAGGCCTAAAAACGTACAAACCTAATCTTTAAACACTGCACATGACAAAAAATACATAAATCAACCAACATAAGAAAGAGTTCACAGATAGAAAAACCCTAGGAATAAATAAAAAAAATTAAGAACATGAATAGGCAACAAATGACACAACATTGCCGTATAAAATCAGGAAAATCAAAACTATTTAAGTAATAGAAGTAAATAATAGAACAAATTTAGTAGAGGACGAAGAACATATGAATGAAAATTACGACAAAAGCAATTCATCCGTAGCTGGAAAAAATCTCCAATACAATGAAAGATGAACATACAACAATGAACAAAGATATAGTAAACGTCGCCAAAAAAATTCAGGATCAACGATCCACCAAACCTAGTTTACATGTCACCTAAACACACTAAATCGAAAAGACAATATACTCTGCAGTAAAACACCAGAAAATAGATGCATATCGGTAGAGAATAGATTGGATAAGGAAAGCGTGAATAAAATAACAAAATCACACAAATTAAGTTGTTACGTGTAGACGATGAGATTAATACCTATGGCATTGGTGCAATTGGATTGGTGCAATTGGAAGGTGTCAGATGCATCTAAACAGAAAAGAGAGTAATAGTTCTCAACGAAAGTTGACTTCAATTTTTTCGGAATGTGTTGAAAACCTGCGAGATGCAGTTAAAGATGTTTTATTTTCAAAAAAATGTTGTTGCTTCATTAATGACACCTCAATCAATAGGAGAACTGAATAATTTGCTATATATATATATATATATATATCTCAATTGCTCTTGAGTTTGCTGAGGGGTAATGAGACGAAGAGAAACATTAGAGTAGAACCAAAGAACACGCTGGAAAACATTACTAGGGTTTCAAAGTTTACTTTGAGAGTGTTAAATTGAGCACAAAAGGAAATACAAAGGAAAGCACTCAAATGTGTGTGTTGCTTGGTGGTTTACTAGTGACTATTGACAAGGGGAGAGAACTGAGAGTGTAAAGAAGGTAGAGAGAGTGTAGATACCGGAAAACACAAGTGAGATTGAGAATGTGGGGTTTGGAAAACACGAGTGAGCGTTATATCTGCACTTGGATACTTGTGAGGTGTATCTGAAAAAAATCTTATTATAACTCTTGCGAATTTTTATCCTTCTTATAGTGGATTTAGGGGTTCCGATCCCGATGAGACGTAGGGTTATCACACCTATTTCTTAATCTTTTCGACCTTGGTTCCGACGATCTGAACTCATTAAGCTTTCTTTTCTTGAATCAAAATATTTTATATTTTATCCTTGAAACACCAACAAATGGTATCAGAGCGCGGTTGGCCTTAAGTTGATCTCACACGATGTCTTTGGCAAAAATGGAAATGGAAAAGTTTGATGGGAGAGGAGACTACATGCTTGGGAAGAGAAACTTACAGTTTACTTAAGCTTTTGGGTTTAAGTGAATCTTTAGAAGATGGAGGTGTATCTGAAGCTGCAATAGAAGGACATAAAGAAGGTGGCGAGAAGGTTGTGATTAATAAACAGTTGGTTCTGTGGCTTTAAGATGAATGAGAGCTTTTCTATGAAGCAAAAATTTTATGGCTTCAAGATGAATGGGAGGTTGTCTATGAAGGGAAACATATATGAGTTTCTAAGGATAGTGACAGATCTGGACAATGTTAAAGTTGTTATCTCTGATGAGGATCAAACTATTCTATTGTTTATGTCTCTACCTAAACAATAGAATCAACACAGAGATACCTTAAAATATAGGAATACATTACTAACTTTAGAAGAAGTTATAAGTGTTATAAATTTGAAGGAGCTTGAGTTCATTGTTTACTCAAAATCTCACAAGGTTCAAGTTGAAGGTTTGTTTGTCAAGGGAAAAACTAATTCTCGTGGAAGAACAGAGTTTTGAGTGTATAGTAATGGAAAAGGAAAACACAAACATTAATCCAAATCTAAGTCTAAGAATGGTTGTTGGATGTGTGGTTCAGAAGAACATTACAAAAAGATTGTCCCACACGAAGATCGGGTAAAAAAACCCATATACCAAGGAAATATCAGAGGCGAGGTTGCTATAGTGAGGGGAATCGAGATGGATGTTGTTGGGTTGTATGTCTCAGAAGCTTTATCTACATCGAAGCAAGATCTAAATGAATAGATTCTATATATCGGGTGCAGTTATCACAGAACTCCACGAAGGGAATGGTTCTTGGAGTTGAATGAAGATGTAGGATGCTCTATATAGATGGGAAACAAGAATGTTTCTGAAGTGAAGTTCATTGTAGACATTAAAATTTAGATTGATGATGGAACGAAGGTGCTGCTAACACAAGTGATATATATTCCACAAATGCATAGGAATTTAATCTCAGTTGGAACATTAGAAGATCGTGGTTGTTGGTTAAAATATTGAGGAGGAATTCTTAAAGTTATTAATCGATGCAGGGTTGTACTGAAGGCGAAGTTGGTTCATGGCTTGTATTTACTGTAAGAAAAGACAATTGAAGTAAACTATTGTCTTGTAAATAAGAACGCAAGTGAAACAACTCTTTGTCATAGTAGATTTGACGACATTAGCCAAAAGGGTATTGATCAACTAGTCAAGAAGGGATAACTTGATAGGAATCAAGTATCAACACCACAATTATGTGAGGACTGTGTATAGGGAAAAGGTCACAGGGTCAGTTTTGCCACTACACAACATATAATCCAAGATACACTTGACTATATCCACACTGATCTTTGGGATTCTACAAGTTTACCTCAATCTCTAGGAAACTGCCAATATTTCATCAGCTTTGTTGATAATTATTCACACAAAGTGTGGGTATACTTTCTGAAGACCAATGACAAAGGCTTTGATAAATTTTTTGAATGGATAAGAATGATTGAGAACCAAACGAAAAGGAAGGTGAAGAGACAAAAGATGAATAATGGGCTTGAGTTTTGCAACAAGTTGTTTGAAGATATGTGCAAGGAGAAAGTAATTATCACACACAAAACTTGTGCATATACTCTGCAACAAAATGAAGGTTCAGAGCGGATGAACATGACAATAATGGCAAGAGTGAGGAGCATGTTGAGCGAATCAAGTTTGTCTAAGGTTTTTTTAACAGAAGCAGCACACACTACAATCAACTTAATTAACATTTCTCCTCCATCGACCATCCGTTATTATGTTCTTGAAGAGAGATGGTCAAACACTGCTCCATCATACAATCACCTAAAGAGATTTGGGTGTGTTACTTATCTCCATACTGATGATGGTAAGTTAAAACCGAGGGCTAAGAAAGTTTCAAGATTACCCAACTAGAGTTAAAAGTTTCAAGATTTGGCTTCTCGATAAGAAGAAATGTACAATACACAGGAATGTGATTTTGCGGAAGGATGAAGTCTAAAAGGATTTATTCTAAAAAAAGAAGTCATGTGAGATGAATGAACAAGGAAGTAGTTCAAGGAAAATGCTTGAGTTGGAGATGGTGTCGAATGAAATATCTGGTTTGGGTGGAGAATCTTCAAAAGAGGAAAATGATACTTCAGAGGAAGTGAGGTATACTTTAGACACATAAACGAGCCTCATGATTCAATAATTACTTGCTTGCAAGAGATAGGCCAACACGTGGAGATATCAGACCAACAAGATGATTTGATGAAGAATACTACTTTGCACAAGCTTTGGTAACTTCGAAAGATGGTGAGTTCTTTAGCCAAACGGGTATGATGAGGCAAGACATGATGTTCATTGTGAAGATTTCCTCAAAGCAATGAGAGAAGAAACAGATTCTTTGATAAAGAATAAAACTTGGGTGTTTGTGGAGAAGACAAGAAATCAGAGGTTTATCAGGTCCAATTGGGTCTTTAAAGGAAACCAGGTATACCTAGAATCGAAAAGACCAGATTCAAGGTAAGGCTCGTGGATAAAGGATTCTCACAAAGAGAAGGAATCGATTATAACGAGATCTTCTCACCGATATTCAAGCTCTTATCCATAAGGCTAGTTATGTCCTTGGTGGTTCAAGAGAACCAAAAACTTGAGCAACTTGACCTTAAGATGTCATTTCTTCATGGTGAGATCGAAGAGAGGTTATATAAAGCAACCTGAGCATTTCATAGTAAAAGGCAAAGAGGAAATGGTATGTATTCTATCTAAGTGTCTTTATGTACTTAAACAGTCTCAGAGACAATGAAACCAAAAGTTTCACATGCTCATGACGAAAATTGGTATACAAGGAGCAAGTTTGAAAATTGTGTGTATGTAAAGAAGTTGGCTGCAAATTCATATTTATTTGCTTTTATACGTTATGGTATGTTGGTTGCTGCAAGGGAAAATGCTTGATTTCAAAACTAGTGACTCAGTTGAATAAAAAGTTCAAGATAAGAGATCTCGGGGAAGCCAAAGAGATTTTGGGTATATAGATTCAGAGGAATAAAAGCGAAGGAAGTCTTGATCTATCACACAAAGACTATTTGTAGAAGATCTTAAGTCTTTATAGAATGGAGGAAGCAAAACCAGTTTTCACTTCAATGGTGGCACATCTGAAGTTTTGAGTTGCGATTAAGGTGCACTTGAAAAGGGATGAAATATACATGAAAATAGTTCCATACTCAATTTCAATGGCAGCTTAATGTACGCCATGATTGGAACAAGGTTGGATTTGGCTCATCTGGTTGGTATAATCAATAGGTTTACGAGCGAACCAATAAAAGATCATTGGCAAGTATTCAAGTGGGTCTTGAGATACATCTAAGGCACACTTAACACAAAATAATGCTACAAGAAGAATCTTGATTTTAAAATCAAGGGATATTGTGATTCCGACTTTTCTAAGGATCCAAATAGAGACGATTGACCATATGCTTTGTGTTGACAGCGAGTAGTAACCCAATTTGCTGAAATTTGGAATTACAAAAGGTGGTAGCTCTCTCAACAGCTGAGGTCAGTATATGGCCTTGATAGAAGCAATCAAGGAAGCCATTCGGCTTAAGGGATTGGTGAAGGAGTTAGGTTATGATCAGAAATGTGTGGAGATATATTGTGACTCGTAAAGTGCCATTCCTTTATAAAAAAATAACGTGTACCATGAGAGGATGAAAAATATAGAAATAAGGTTGCATTTCATAAGAGAGATGATTTCTGAAGGTGAAGTCACGATAGGAAGATATGTACAACCAAGAATCTGGCTGACATATTCACAAAAGTTTTGACGATCAACAAATTTAAGGGAGCATTGGACTTGTTGATGGTGAAGGCTGAGTAATATAACTCGGGTTTGGGATCGGGGAAAATAAATGCAGCATGAGAAATCTCAAGTCTAGCTGGAGAATTGTTAGGTGTAGACTATGAGATTGATATTTATGACATAGGTGTAGTTGGAAAGGTGTCATATGTATCTCAGCGGAAAAGGGAATAATCGTTCTCAATGAAAGTTGACTTCAGTTTCTTTGAGATGTGTCAGAAAACTTGCAAGATGTAGCTAAAGTTGTTCTATTTTAAGAAAAAGGTTATTGATTCATTAATGACACTTCAACAAATAGGAGAGCTGGATAGTTGGTTATATATACCGTTTGCCCTTGAGTTTGAGGGGTAACTAAAGAAAGAGAAATATCAAAGAAGAACCAGAGAACACACTAAAAAACACTTTTGGGGTTTTGAAGTGTATTTCGAGAGTCTTGGGTCAGTTTTACCCTTTATTTTCATTCGGACGTGATTGAAACTGGTTCTTTATCTATTTCAAATAATATTTATATGCTCGATACTATCCCTTCATGTAATAAAATCTTGCATGTTGGTTCACATGTGTGAAACGTAAATTGATTAATGGAAATTCTATTGTTTTATGGATAAACAATTAGATCATATCTCAAAATCGAGAATGGAACGTTTAAAACTAGAAGAAATTCTTCAAACTCTTGATTTTTTGGATTTAGATCATTTTGTCAATTGTATCAAGGAGAAACATACAAACAAATCAGGTAAAGGTACATATCGAACTTTAGATACTTTAGAATTGATACATACGGATGTATCATATACAGATGATTATATTTGATATGGTTACCTTTATCTAATTCATAAGAATTCAGAGGTTTTGGATGTTTTCAAAGTGTTTAAGGTTGAGGTTGAACTTTAACTTAATAAACGTATTAAGGGCGTTCGATCTGATTGTGGTGGTGAATACTACAGTAGAAATGATGGATCAGGTGAACAACATCTAGGGTCATTTGCCAAATTCTCGAAAAATGTGGAATCATTCCCAAATACACAATGTTGGATACCTATACCATGAAATGTATTACGAAGAGACGAAATTGTACACTTCATGAAATGGTGAGAAGTATGATATTGTTCTCTACTATCCCAAAATCCTTGTGGGATGAGGCATTAAAGACAATTGTTTATATATTAAATAGAGTACTAACTAAGGCAATATTAAAGATGCCTTATGAGTTATGGATGGTAGACATCCTAGCTTAAGGTACTTTCACATCTAGGGATGTCCACTCGAGGCTTGATCTTATCGACCCGATGAAAAGTAACCAGATTCCAAAATCGTGAGTTGTTACTTTGTTGGATACTCAGAAAGATCTAATGTGTATAAGTTTTATGATCCTATGAAAAAGATGATATTTGAGACGGGAGTAGCGACGTTCTTTAAGAATATCGAACCTGTGAAAATGGATGAAAAAACTTGTTTTGGAGGGGATAAGGATGAAACTTTTGTTTCATAAAAGATAATGATTCCTATTTCGATTATTGTAGCTATAAATGATTTAGAACATGTTGCTCGAGCTAGAAATCAGGATACTCCAAATGTCGTTCTTGAAATCCATGATAAACAAGTTCATGAACCTCAAGAATAGTTACATCAGAAAATTATGCCACGAATGTCCACTTGAGAAAGGAGAAGTGTTATTTCAGATGACTATATAGTATTTCTTCAAGAATATGATGATGGCCTTTGATTGACGGAAGACGATCCAATTAACATTTTTCAAGCCATTCAAAGTTTTAACACTCAAAGCTGGACCATGAATGAAGAGATTAAGTCTTGAGGAAAATGGCATTTGGGATCTTGTCCCTTTGCTTGAAGGTGCAAAATTCGTTGGATGCAAATGGATATTCAAAACCTAATGGGATTCACACGACAATCTAGAAGATATAAAGCACGCCTAGTCGCCAAAGGATTTACTCAAAATGAAGGCATAGACTACAAAGTGACTTTCTCTTTAGTTTCATCGAAAGACTCTTTGAGAGTATTGATGGCACTCACAGCTCGTTATGATTTATAGTTGCATCAGATGGATGTTAAGAAAGCCTTTTTTAATGGTGACATTGAAGAAACTATATTCATATCCTACAACCAGAATAGTTTGTGGTTGAAGATAAAAAAATGGTTTGCAAAAGGAAGTCCAATCTATGGTTTGAAGCAAGTATCTCGTCAATAGTATCACAAGTTTAACTATGTAATCATCTCATATGGTTTTAAGGTGAATCAGGTATATGATTGTGTATACCACAAGATCAATGAGAGAAAATTTATTTGATAATCATTTACATTGATGATATCCTTGTTACTGCAAACGATATGAGATTTATGCGCAAAACTAAACAATTTCTTTCGGATCAATTCGAGATAAAAGATCTTATAAAAAAATACACCAAGACCGCTCTCAGGCTATATTAGATTTATCACAAAAGAGTTACATCAATAAAATGATAAAGTGATTTGGCATGAAAGGATGTAAAGGTATAGATATCCATATATCTAAGGGTGATAAATTCAGCTTTAGACAATGCCTAAAGATTGAACTGGAGATTCAAGAAATAAAAAAAGATTCCTGACTTAGCATACATTGTTGGCATTTTAGGAAGATACTTAAGAAACCCCGGGATTAATCACTGGAAAAAAACCAAACGGGTGATGCAATATCTTCAGAAAACAAAGGATTATATGCTCGTGTATAGATGGCCAAACCGGCTCGAGCTCATTGGTTATTTAGATTCAGATTATGTTGGGTGTCTTGATAATCTTCAATTCACTTCAGACTATATATTTCTTCTCGCTGGTAGGGCTATTTCTTGGCGTAGTGCCAAGCAAAAGCTCGTGGCATCGTCCATAGTGGAGGCAGGGTATGTAGCGTGTTATAAGGCATCCAACCAGGCTTTATGGTTGCAGATGCTTGTCACGGGGCTACACATTATGACAGATGTGGATAGACCGTTAAACTTTTATTATGACAATCGTTTTTCGATATTATACTCTAACAACAATAAGATACTACAGAGTCAAAGCATATCGATATTAAGTATCTTATTGTTCGTGAGAGAATATTGAGTGTGATCATTTCGATAGAGCATATTGGTACAAACTCCATGGTTACAGATTGGTTGATTAAAGGTGTTATACCTAAAGTCTTTCATGAGCACACTGATCGTATGTGTATTTTCTTTTGTGAGGATATTCGGTCTAGTATGAGTCTTTTATCATTCCAGTTTGTTCTCGGATTGTAGCGATGTACGCTTATTCAGTTTCAGTATTATGTTTCGAAACTATTCGGTTTAAGTTTAAGTTATTCACTTTGTATGATTCAGTTTAGGTTGATCTCGATAAGATAGGACCAGTTGGAGATATACACGTATCGATCATTTTACGTGAAATTTCTATGCTACATATCCATATTTAGGTCTATATCATTCTTTTTTATTGGTGTTTGTGATCATTTGCGGGTCTGACTGTATTAAATTTTGGCTAAATCTCCATGGTTCTACATTAGTGTAGAGGATGGACGAGATTGTTATCAATAACGATTTCAGTAATAATATTTATGAACGCTCTTAAAGTTAATCATATTTATTATGATAACAGACACGATCCAAATGAAAGTATTGTATCTTATATGGACCGTTCATGTAAATTTTTTTATATTTACAATTTAATCTTTGTATAATATATTTTTTTATATACTTATAAATTTATTAAATTAATTTTTTATTATTTATAATTTGAGTCATTAAATTAAATTTAATAACTTTATACATATGTATAATAAATTATCTATTTAATATTTAAATGTATAAATAATTTAAATAATTAAATTTATTATATATTGTATTTAGGGAATATCAGATTTTTTTTTATTTTTATTTGATTTTTCATATATTTAAATTTCAATTTAAATACAGATAAAAATAGATGTATAATTCGGCTATTTTGTCAATTTCTAAATTATAATGGATTAGTGATAAAAGAAAAAAAAGAAGGTTACACGAGCGAGACAAATGGTGAAATCCATCTTACACGTGTGGACCTCCGGCGGAAGAAGACGAACGAACTCGAAAGTGACATAATATGTGAAATCTCCTTTTAAGTCGAGGCAGTGAACGAAGCTCAAGGGGCGAGATTCAGAATCTTAGATGGCGGTCGTGGAGAAAGGAAGGATTTGTGTAACGGGTGCCGGAGGGTTTTTGGCTTCATGGGTCGTTGAGCTTCTTCTCTCTAGTGATTACTCCGTCAATGGCACTGTTCGAGACCCAGGTACGTCCTCGTCATCGGTTAGGTTTTGATGTATCAGAAACTGGAGTTGTTGGGTTTGAGAAGTGGTGGATGTTAATGTCTGAAAATGGATTTGATCGAGATCGACGTGTACGAGGTTTTGCCTCGGTGCTTCTGGGGTTAGAATGATCGGAATTGATAGATTTCGAACTCGAACTCAAGTTTGATAAGATGATAGTGTCTTCGAGGCTTCAGATCTACGTTGTAATGGATTGAAACTTTGAGTAAATCCATTTGAATTAGTTAAAACTTTGAGTAAATCTATTCGAATCAGTTGAATTTCTTTGAATTTCTTGGCTGTCCATGCTTGTGGGCCTGCAACGCACTATGTCATTATTCTAATCATGAATTTCCTTGGGATTTTTTTACAGATAATGAGAAGTATGCTCATTTGAAGAAGCTTGAGAAAGCTCCAGAGAAACTGACCCTCTTCAAGGCTGATTTACTTGACTACGAGTCTCTTAGACCAGCAATTGCAGGATGCAGCGGTGTATTCCATGTGGCAAGTCCTGTTCCATCCACAAAAGTCCCAAATCCTGAGGTACGGATGGTGATCGCTGGCATTCATCTAACTCAAAAACTGTTTGAGGCGCTTTTTTACGTCTAAGGGTTAGAGTTCATGTGTGATCTCAATGGTTCAGGTCTAAAGGGTTCTTCAATATCGCAACCTCTTCACTCCTCTAATGAGTTGCCAATCGGAAACTTGGGGTCCAAGTAGAAAGTTGTCCTTTCCGACTTTGACGTCCTAGAAACCGAGCGCAAAATTTCATAAAAAAGAAAAAAGGAAAAAAAAGGAAGAAAATATTTAGAAAGGTCTCTCACATATGCAAAACTAATCTGATATGGAGATTGCTTGGACGTTGGTGTACAAGGGTTAGTGAAAGGAATTTGGGTGCTATGTTGGATTGCACGGTTCGTGGCTTTCGATCGATAGAATTAGTCTGAACTAAGTTTGCTTCGGTCTATGTTCATGTTACGCGCTGTTGTGCATGATTGCAGATTTTTTGAAGTACTTGTGCTAGTATCTGGTTGTCCTTTGACTCTTCTCGTATTTAGTTCTAGTTTTGTTTGAGGACTAATTTTGTTTGAGGACAAATAAAGGTTCAAGTCTGGGGGAGTTTCATAACGCGTATGGGTTAGTTTTGGGCTACGCTTTAGATCATTTCGACGTAGTTTGCATAGCATGAGTTACAAAACCGACACGAGTGTCCTCCTTTTGTTGATTTTTTAGGTTTTAGACTACGCATCTAACTCAAACTGTTTTTTGTCTCTCCTTCTCATGTGTTGGTTTTTGTAGGTTGAGGTGATTGCACCTGCAGTGAATGGCACGCTGAATGTGCTTAAAGCATGCATTGAAGCTAATATTAAGCGTGTTGTTTACGTGTCCTCAGTCGCTGCAGTTACCATGAACCCTCAGTGGTCAAAGAATCAAGTTTTGGATGAGGCCTATTGGTCTGACCAAGAGTACTGCCGAAAGACCGAGGTTTGTTGATCCCATCCCGATTTGCTAAACACGCATTCCTAAATAGGGGTAGGCAATCCGGGTTTCGGGGCGGATTCGGTCCGGGTTCGGGTTCCTCGGGTTATAAAAAATTGAACCCGAATTGAACCCATTTGGTTTTCGGTTTGGGTTCCTCGGGTTTTAGTCCGGGTTCGGGTTGTTCGGTTTTTGAAACATTGAAGCTAAAAAATCCGAATTGTATTTGGATTATTTAGATATTTCGGTTAATTCGGGTTCTTCGGGTTTTTTGGGTTATTTAGGTACGGGTAATTCGGGTTTTGTAACGGGTTTTATGGATTCTTTGTGAATTTTTGGGTAATTCCAAATTTAACATATAAAAAAATCAAACAAATACAAAGTAAAAATCCATAAAAAATATCATGTAAAAAGTTTTTAGGGAAATTTTTTAGGAGGTCGACAATGTGTGTGTGAGTGTGAGAGAGAGGACGCGCATTAGGTTTAGGGTTTTTTCTTTTTTTTTTTTTTAACTTTTTTCGGGTTGTTTGGGTTCCTCCAGTTATCCGAATCGATCCGAATCCAAATGGGTTTTTGATATTGAACCCATATGGGTTTTCTATATGACCCATATATCTCATGGATTTGGTTTTCGGTCCGGGTCGGTCCGGGTAACCCGAAATGTCCACCCCTATTCCTAAAGATACTACCCGAGCTTTGTCTTGTGATCTCCTTTGACCCGATAACATTTCTCTAATCTTTGCATTAGAATTGGTATTGTCTATCAAAGACACAAGCAGAAAGTGAAGCTTTCAACTTTGCAAAGACAAATGGACTTGATCTTGTTAGCATCTGTCCTACCCTTGTGTTGGGTCCTATCTTACAGCCCTCTGTAAACGCTAGTACCCTCGTTCTCGTCAAGCTTCTAAAAGGTATGAACAAGCTTTCATTCATGGTGGTCTTTGTTCCCCCGTCTTTTGTCTTGGCATATTATTCATATAAGCCTGACAATTCATTTCCCTCTTGATTCGACATTACTGCAAATGATTTCATCTAGAGGGTTTTGAATCGCGGGAAAACCAAGAGCGGCTTGTTGTAGACGTGCGTGATGTGGCACAAGCTTTACTTTTGGTCTACGAGAAACCTGAAGCTGAAGGGAGATATTTATGTACAGCCCACACAGTAAAAGAGCTAGTTATTGTTGAGAAACTGAAGAGCCGTTATCCGAACTACAACTATCCCAAGAGGTAAGAACATGAACATCTCTCTCACAATCCTACCATTATCGCTTTTATTGATCTATTAAATCTTAAACCAAAACTTAACAGAAAACCATGCGACCAATCGTCAAGAAAAAATAAAAACCTGTCTGTTTTCAGACGTAAAATCAAATTCGAAATCAAAACCCAAAAGAAAAAAAAGTATTGAACAAATTATTCAGATCTTAAAGCATATCTGTACAACTTGCATTGGCAGATATGTCGAAGCTGAAGATAGAGTGAAGGTGAGCTCTGATAAACTACAGAAGCTGGGATGGACTTTCCGTTCGCTGGACGATACGCTCGTTGATTCTGTAGAGAGCTACCAAAAAGCTCGGATTTTGGACTGAAATAAGATTAGCAAAAGAAGAGTTATGTACATCGAACTCCTAATACTCTTGTCTTAGCTTTTATGGAATCAATGTCCTGTCCTATTATGCCCCTTAGTGTTTGTAAGAGGTACAAACCATGCTCCTTTGTTCAGCTTTTCCTTTGCGTGTTGAAAGGCTTCATGTTCCAACATTATTTTATGAATTTCAGAATTCCAGAAACTAGTCCCTGAAAATATTTTAATTCACGAAGGATTTATATTTCGATTTCTTCTAAAAGAATTTCACAAAGGAGCACCGATAGTTCCAACAGACTAAGGTCCTAATGGAAAGAAAGGGTTCTCGTCTCGTGGTTTGTCTTACTCGAAATCTCGACAGTTGGACAGTTGTCTTCCGATTTTTTTTATACGTTATGATCTTCTTTCTCATATTAGATTGAAATCGAAGATAATGTCGAGTATAGGTCTAGAGAAGACAAAGATTGACATATTATCCACTATTAAGGTTGCATTTAGGTTACATCTTAGGAAAATAATTTTGTTTAGAGTCCAATAGCCGAGAGCACACTAGCCACAAAGTAACCAAACGTTGATGACGTATAGAAGATTAGAGAACCTTTTTTCCCCGATAGCGATGTATACCAAACTTGATATTAACTAAGTAGTTTATACGAATTGTCAAACTTAGTCGAATTAGAGAGCTCGAGTTTAGGTTTATTTTATTATTCATTGGGATAGATTAACATTAAGTTATCTTATGATGGTTCTTAAATTTTAGTTACAAGTTTATATATTTCCATAAATTTGTTCCCATTATTTGGAGTATTAGATCATTTTCATCTTGTTTGAATTCACTGTTTTTATGGTTATATACATTTCACTCGAACAAGAGCCAGACATCTCGTTCGAGGGTGGTTGCAATCATCCATGTGAGTGTTAGCCCTAGTTACCTGTATTTTTACCGTTTCATATGATTATATGCAAAAAAGAAACGAAAAGATCAAAAAGTCCAAATTCTCGCATACATAAAATAAAAATAAAATAATAATACAAAAAATAAAAAAAGATCACATCTCAAAATGAAGAAAAATTTACGGAAAATCGTTTTCATCACTTACACCGAGCCTTCCTTTAACCATTTGGGCCAAACTACTCCATAGAATAATAAATAGACAAGAAAAATGTGTTGGTATGATTTTTATTTTGTTCTCTTAAGATTTCTTGTGTTAGTGTGAACCCCACAATTTAGAATTTTTCCGTAGTTAGAGGACTTAATATAAAACTAATTCGATTTCGTTCACGACTAATATAGTTTACACGGACTTTAATGTTCTTGAAATCCTTTCTGATTTTGGTTTCATTGTACTCCCTTTCCAATGTTATTGATATGTTATGTTTTCTCTAGAATGAGTAAAAGGTCAAGTTTGGGGGACTTTGATAACACTATTTTCACTATATAATTAGTTGCATGTTTCTATTTTATTTTGGATTGTTTTAGTCTCTCTAATACTTTTTTACGACTTCTTTAATTCATTTTATTATCTTGTAGACGACTTTGGCTAAAGCGTTTTATAAAGAAACATGATAAACTTTCAACACAAAACGAACATCAAGTCACTCGACCGATCGTGTAAGACTGAAATGCATAAAAGTTCCAAATGAATCACTCCAACAGAACGATTAATCACTTGACAAGTATGAAGGACCAAAACGGCTCTTATAAATTCGCTCGAGCCGAGCAACTTATAACTCATTCAAGTGGTAAGCCAAACGAGAGATGATTTCTTACAATGGATTCGCTCGACTCGAACATTCAGCGACTAGTTCGAGCGATTCTTAGAATTCTGTCAAAGTTGGCTCCAATTTGCATAGGAAACACGTGGAACAACCAAACGCTCGGCTCGAGCTACGACAAACTCAGTTGAACGTTTTATCAAATGCACTTAATAATTCAAAATTTGAATTATTGAAGTGTATGAGAGCTTTTCTATGAGTTGGAGTCCGACATTTCATCAAAAGAATTAGACTATCATGGAAGATGAGTCAAAGGCGAGGACATGGTGGCGATGGAGTGAGAGATCGACTGAGCTTCCTTAAACTTTTTCTTTTTATTTGTTTATCATTGTAATTCTTTTTTAAGATAGAGATCCATAGGTTTAATCCACACTTTAGGCTAGAGTTTTGTTTATTCAAACTCATCGTATCAGCTGATCAAATTTGTTGTTCTTGCTTTTATAGTATAATGCATGTTTTCCCTTGAATTTATTATCACATGGTGTAATTCAAATGGAGACTTCTAATTGCACTATATCGTATGGATTAAAAAGTACAAATGATCATATCATGAGGTAGATGAAGTGATTTAGGGATGATGATATTTGGCGATAATTTATTCAACATGTAGGTCATTAGCTGGAGATATCAATGGTTGAAGTGTTTGAATAGAGGTTTAGACTTCGAGAGAAGTCAAATCTCTTGATACTACGTACAATATATGGATTATTAGATGAAGACGTCAATGGTTGAAATACTTGTATATGGTTTAGATTTAGAGAGAAGATATATCCATATAAGATGACTGAATTCTCTGATAGAAACAAAATGACACATTAGAACATTTAATGAGTTCTTGTAAGGTAAATCAATCACAAGTGGAGAACATGAAACTTCATTACAAAGGATTGGTGATTTTGGCATAGAATAACTTGCAATGACAAAAGAAGATTACAAAGACCAATAACCTTGCTGAAACTTCCTTGTTATTTATCAACATCCTACAGAGCCCCAATGAAACAACAATGCAATTTACCAACAAAGTTCCTTATTTTCCTCTTCTGTTTGTTATCAGAAAGCCTTGTGTATATAATAAAGATAACAGCAAGTGTGTTCTCTTTTATTGTCTTCAATGTTGTCGTTGTGGGTTGTCTTTCTTGGCTGATATGACAAGTTCGGAACTTATTCGTTAATGGTGTCAAATGCTTGCTATGTTCGGTTTGTTTTCTTGGTTTCTGTCATTCTATGGAGAAAAATATAACCTACTGAAATATGGTATTATTCGACACAAAATCGAGCATCAGAGTCGTCGTTAGGATTCCTATGATGAATCCTTCTTCTCACTGCATCAACATTACACATAAGAAGCTCCTGAAGTAGCTTGAAGCCGACCCGACTCGGACCCAGAACCGGATCAACTCATGGGCCAAGTCCAGTGAGAGCTTCTTCACCGACATGACTCGAACCCAGAACCGGATCAACTAATGGGTCGAGTCCATAAGAGCTTCTTCGCCTATCTGACTCGAACCCAGAACCGGATCAACTCATAGGTCACGTCCATGAGAGCTTCTTCGTCAACCCGTAAATAACTTGGTTCTAGCTACCTCTCCCTCCGTGAGTCCAGTGGGGATGGCTCATGGATTGCTCTTCATCCATCCACGTTAAACATGTTCGAAAAGATCGCTAATGCTTCCAAGGGGAAGACGATCATGATGTAATACGAGATATTGTTACTATATTTAAAGTTAACCATTTGTTAGATTTTGTAGGAGATTATTTAGGAAAATAGTTAGAGATTATGTGTATGAATATATAAAGATATGGATTAACAAAACTCATCTTGATTTTTCCAAATTATTATCATGTATCAGAGTAAAATATTTGTTTTGATTTCAGATCTTAAAATTAATACACTAAAAAATATATTTCTGGTTTTTTTTAAGACCAAATTTGGTCTGTGTTTGTCAGGATCTGTTTGCCCCTGTTTCAAGACCAAGTCGGTCTTTGACAGTTACGGTAACACGTCTGCGGTGAGTCTCTCACTGATATTGATTGGGTGATTCTCCATCGTCTGTTACCTTCGGTGGTTTTTCGAGTTCGGGTCTGTTGTCTGATTCAATCCCTTCCATATGTTGTTCGCGTGCAATCTGGTTCAATCAACCAGAACGCCCGCTGCCTGGTGACTTTGTGCGCCTGGTTTTCAATCGTCGTCGCCTATCTCTCTGGTCGTCCTTTTCTTTGTATTGAAGTATCGCATGGTTTTCGGTGTATGTTCCATGAAGCTATCGTCTTCGGTTCTTCACTTTGTCTTTTGTCTATGTTCCGTTAGATTTTCTCCTTGGTTCTTCGTCATCTATCCGCGTTCTATGGGTGTCCACTTGAAGCTTCATCGGGAGATCTAGTCCTCAAATCTTCCCAAGAGGAGGTCGTTGTTGTTGTCTATTTCGCCTCCACCATGTAGTGTACAATAGGATCCACGTCTTCGAGGGTTGACGTGTCAGTCTTCAGTGTCTGTTCTCTCCACGACACAGTGGGAGAAGGTGGTTCTCTTAAACTTTGCACAAAGCTTTGAGTTGTTTCTTAATCATCGTCGGATCTAGTTCTGTTGCATCAACTCTTCGATCATAACGCTAGGTCAGATCTCCATCTTCCGTCCATCTCCATCTTCCACCCATCTGGGCACCGGTGATTGCATCTTCTGTCATTGGTTTAGATTCTCCCAGACAGATTTTAAAAGTTACCCAAATCCTTCCCAAATCACACGCAAGAACGGGCTCGCCCAAAATCCAGAATCCCTAATTTTCAGCTTTGGTTTGGTTTTACGTGTATATTGGTGTATATAACACCTATATATACGTATTGGATTTTATTATTATTTTAAGTCAAATTAAAAATGATGGCGGAAGAGGGCAATTCTATTTCGAAAATTTGTCTCACGTTTAATCCGTATGATCTATCGTCCAGTATTTTATCTCAAGATCTTCTCATGAATCATAATTACGTCAATTGGGATCCTGAGCTACGAACTTCTCTTCGATCAAAGAAGAAGTTTGGATTGGTTGATGACTCTTTACAACAGTCTAGTCAAGGTTATGATGATTTGGAGGATTAGTGGGCGAATAATTTGTTAATCGTTTCTTGTATACGCAATATAATTTCTCCTAGTATACGTGCGAGTGTTTCTCATTTTAAAATTGCTAAGAATTTTTTGAACGATATTAAAGCATATTCATTATCCAATGGTCCTCGTATTTTCCGTTTAAAAGCTGACATATTCTCATGTTGGTAGAAAAAACATGACAGTCTGTGCTTATTTCAATAAACTTAAGCGATTATGGGAAGACTTAAGTTCGTATGATCATTTGCCTTGCTTTTAATGCAAAGATTGTATATGTGGTGGTTGCAAGTGCAACTTAACTACGAAACTAGTGAAGAAATAAGAAGATGATCGAGTTCACTTGTTTCTTCTTGGTATTGATGACGCTCGGTATGGAATAATTAGTTCCAATCTCTTGGCTCTTGATTGCCCTCACTTGAGAAGGTATTCAATCTTTTCATACAAGACGAGGATTCTCGTGGTTTGAATTTGATTACAAACGACAAATCTGTTGATGTGATGGCGTTTGCGGGTAAGACGGATATCAAATTTGTTCGAAAAATGAAGTTTGTGATCCCACTCTTGTATGCTCACATTGTGGTCATCATGGTCATACATCAGACAATGTTTTTATTTTGTACCCGACCTCATTTTCAATTTAATCTCTTTATCACGACTTCTTGTCGATATGAATCTCGTGATTCACTTCAAAACTCAGTTTTGTGAATCAGGACCATACTAAGAGGATGCTGATTGGAGCGGGAGAGCAATGTGAAGGATTCTAGTATTTCATGGGCGTTGTGACTACGAAAAACGTATCTACACGTGATACTTCTATTGATTTGTGGCATGCTCGTTTGGGACATCCAGATTTTCAAGTTTTATCTTTGCTTTCTGGCATTAAATTTTATTCTAGTTTAAAAAGTATGTTGAATAAAGTCTGTGACACATGTCTTCGTGCTAAAGAGACACGAGAAGTTTTCTCACTGAGCAGTAATAAGACTACCCATTATTTTCAACTTTTTTATTTCATGTTTGGGTTTTGTATAGTACAACTTCATATTCTGGCGCTCATTATTTTCTAACGTTAGTTGATGATTACTCTCGTACGGTTTGGCTCTATTTGTCGCGAACCAAGTCTGATGTTTCTACACATTTGTGTAGTTTCTGTGCTCTTGCGGAATGTCAATATTCAACAACGGTCAAACGGATTGGTAGTGATAATAGCACTGAGTTTTTGTGTATGCGTGAATTTTTTTGCTAATTAGGGTATTCTTCAAGAAACTTCATGTGTTGGAACTCCACAGCAAAACGGTCGCGGCGAAAAATAGCATAGACATATCTTAAATGTTGCTCGTGCATTTTTATTCCAAGGAGCATTACCAATTGACTTATAGAGAGAAAGTTTTCTTACCGCTTGTTATCTTATCAATCATACTCCAAACTCGGCTCTTGAAGGCAAGAAACCATTTGAAATCCTAAATAAAAAAATATGATCTTGTTGAATATTGACACATTTGTTTGGATCACTTTGTTACGCCAACAATCTACAACACGGTGATGATAAGTTTATTTCACGTAGTCGTCGTTGTGTGTTTGTGGATTATCTTTTTGGTTAGAAAGGTTGGAGATTGTTTGATCTTGAGCGACATGTCTTCTTTATTTCTCGAGATTTGAAGGCGAGTTCCCTTTTTTCAGCGTTGCATCAACATATGATCCAATCTCTGCATCTAATTCTACTCTAGTAGCTCCTACTTTCGGTGAAATTATGGAAGATGACATTCCAAGAATTGATGGTTCGAATGTTCCTATTGAAGAACCTGTGTGTGGTTAATGAGGAATCATTGTCTTTGGAATGTTTAGGTCGGAGCCAATGTACCAAATACATGTCTACAATATTAAGAGATTTTTTTCGTGAACACATTTAATGTTTTGAATCATTCACAAGATGCCTTATCTTCCTCTAGGACATCTTATCCTCTTTTTACTTATTTGTCAAGTGATCGTTTTTCTACTAGTCATCACACTTTTGCAACAGCGATTTCTGCACAAGTCGAACCTCGTAATCACATGGAGGCACTTCGTGATGACCGTTGGTGTCGAACTATGAAAATTGAACTCGAGGCCTTAGAAAAGAATTAGATGTGGTCACTAGAGCATTTACCACCAGGTAAGAGAGCAATTGGATGTAAGTGGATCTATAAAATCAAGTATCGTTATGATGGTACTGTGGAATGATACAAAGCTCGTCTTGTGGTTCTTGGTAATAATCAGATTGAAGATATTTATTATGGTAAAATATTTGCACCGGTGGAAAAAATAAAAATAGTACGAACATACTTAGTTGTGGTTGCTGCACTTAATTGGGAGGTTCATCAGATAGATGTACAAAATGCTTTTTACATGGTGATTTACATGATGAGTTTATATGAAGCTTCCACCTGGTTTTCGAGACGATACAGATCCTCGAGTATGTCATCTACATAAATCTGTGTATGGTGTCAAACAAGCTCCAAGGTGTTGGTTTGCTAAGTTGTCTGAGGCTTTACTTCGCTATGGTTTTGTCCAGTCATTGGCGGATTACTCGTTATTTACTCTTCACAAGGGTGATGTTTGCCTAAGAAACTTGGTTTATGTAGATGATTTGATAGTTTTTGTTAACTTCCCATCTCATATTCAATGTTTCAAGACTTATCTGAGAACTTGTTTTCACATGAAAGATCTAGATACTTTGAAGTATTTTCTTGGTATTGAGTTGCTTGCAAAGCATCTGGCATATATTTTTGTCAGCGAAAATGTGCACTTTACATTATCTCAGAAGCAGGATTGTTGGGATCCAAACCGTCTTTCTTCCCAATGGAACAGAATCATCGTCTGGGATTTTCCATAGCACAACTTCTCTCTAATCCCAAACATTTTTTTATGTCTAGTTGGCCAACTTGTTTACCTTAGTTTCACTCATCCAGACTTGTCTTATAGTATCCACACGTTGTCATAGTTTCTATAAAATCCCACGGATGACCATTGGGATGCCGCTTTACGTGTGGTTCATTACATGAAGACTACTCCAGGTACAAGTATTCTTCTCAATACCAATGTTGATTTATCTCCGGTGGCATGGCTATGATTCAGATTGGGCAGGTTATCCTCGCACTTGCCTTTTAGTCATCGATTGGTTTCTTACTCTAGGCGTTTCACCTATTTAATGAAGGATCAATAAGCAGCAAACGATATCTTCTTTATCCGCCGAAGCTGAGTATTGTGCAAAGGCAATGATTGTTCGTGAAATCAAATGGTTAAATTCATTACTTGTTAGTCTCGGTATCTCACACTCTCTTCATGTTAAGTTGTATTGTGATAGTCAATCTGCTATTCACATTGTTATGAATCCGGTTTTCCATGAGCGTACAAAGCACATTGAGGTTGACTGTCACTTCATCCGTAATGAGATTCTCGCTAGAGCGCTAGTCACACATCATGTTCTACTCGTGATCAGTTAGCCAAAATTCTAACGAAACCACTGGAAAAAAAATTGATGTGTTCATTTCCAAGTTGGCATACAAAATTTTTACCCTCCAACTTGAGGGGGTAATAGGAGATATTGTTACTATATTTAAATTTTTAACAATTTGTTAGGTTTTGTAGGAGATTATTTAGGAAAATAGTTAGAGATTATGTGTATGAATATATGAAGATATTGATTAATAAAATTCAATTTGATTTTTTTTTTCAAATTATTGTCATTATGTTTCCCGATTATGATCGGATGTTGTCTCCAATCATTGAAGACCCATATCGAATTTTCATGACCAATGAGCTTGATTTCATGATTTCATCGTCTTCGTCTTCTTTCTCTTCCTCTATTTATGTCTTTGTTTTTGTCTCCATGAACGATTTTTTGAATGCTCAAAACATTGGGGAGAGGGACGATGGGTAGCACATACAAAGCCGTGATGGAGTCAGGTTTATTCGCCCAAGGACACGAGATTTCCTCGCATGGAGGTGTTCAAGAGACATGTCGAGATTTTTGGTCAGCCGGTACCTTAAAGGCTTATTTTCACGCCAAAGAATAAGTATTTTATATTTAAATATTTTATCTTTTAATTAAAAATTATGTGTTTCATTATTAGAAATGATGTGTAGTATGATTTGGCATAAGAGATTTAAATGTTTCACATTAAATTTATATGCCATGGTAGGGGTGGAAAAATTATTCGAATAACCCGTCCCGAACCGAAAATTATCCCAAACCATTCAAAAATTACTCGAATCCATGGGTTCGGGTTTGAATTTGGATAATGAAATTTCATTACCCGCGAATTCAATTTTGGGTTCATGTATGTCTGATGGACCTGTTTGGAGTCCACCTTGGATCTTTTATAAAAAACTTTTTGGAAAACTTGATTTCCATGGCCCTTACGCTTACAGACATCAAGAGACTCCACCATAGTGTCGTAGTTAGTCTGTATGCATAACGGAAGAAACCATTCAAAACACACAAAAGAAGGAAAATGAGATGAAGTATATAAATCAAAAGTATAAAAAGCTATTAATCTCGTAAAAGAAAGCCACACATATGTGATACATCATTGAACTGTTGATAAGAAGCGTAGATTCATATATGCCATTTGACAGTATATGTTTTCTATTTGGTTGTCGAGAAAATAGAGGAATTAGAATTAGAGTTCGGGTTTGGGTTCTCGCGGGTATCCAGTTTATTGGTCGGATATCCGAATCTCAGGTACCCACATCTCGCGGGTTCGAGTTCGAGTAGAAAACTAGCTACCCATTCGGGTACCTGACCCATGCCCACCCCTATGCCATGGGGAGTTTTCAGAAAATATGAAGACATATCATAGGTTTTATTTTTTCACGATACACAATAGTACGATTGAGAGAAGATACGAGACATGCAAGGGTGGTTCAGGGAGTTTCAAGTGATTTTTCTAAGAAAATTTCACAAAGGAACACCGATAGTTCCAATTGAATAAGTTCCTTACAGAAAGAACATGTCGAGAAACTGTTTCAGATCAAGCATTACAAAAGAAGCACTAAATGCTCTTATTAATACGCTTTCCTTTTGGCTAACAAGATTCTCCATAGCGGAATTGGAGAAACAAAGGGTTTGTGTAACAAGTGTGAGAGGGTTTCCGTCTCATGGTTCATATTGGAAATCTCGACTATGTCATTTTGTTAAAAAATGGATAAAGGAAGAAACAAATACAATCGTTTCTGCTATAAAACAAGAAAATTCTTTCGTTTTTATCACTTGTTATTTAAAGGAAAACAATATAAATTTGATGACATATGACTTTTTATGTGTTCCATTGATTTGACTTTTGACATTTAATAACTCATGATATGATTTTTTCTGATTCTATGGCTTTTCGACCTTACCCTCAAATTTTGGCATTTTGTTTTGGCGTCTGCAACTGTTTTTCGTTGTCTTCATTTGGCATCTTCTACTACTATTCTCAACACGGTTACCTTCATCGTCGTCTGGTTGTGTTTTTACATTGTTTTGCATTTGTTTTGAATTCTTTTTGTAGCATTGTTGTGACCGATTTTCTAGGTTTCTATCGTCGTTGTCTGGGTCATCTTTACTGCCGATCAATGTGTTGGTTTGCAGGCAATGGGTGAGACTATTGTGGTGTTCGCTATCTCCTGTGAGAGATTGACTTATTCACCGTATTATTTTCACCCGTCAAAGGATCATAGTAGCATAATGACGTCCATCCAACTGAAAGGAGATGTCAATAACATTGAATGGACGAAGCATATCCAACATGTACTATAGACAAATGCAAGATTGGATTCATCGACAAAACACTTATATGACCCACTCTCACTGATGTTGAGTGTTTTGAATGGGATTGATTAAGCTTTATTGGTTAAGTCAATTTTGAATATGTTTAATCCATAGATTCTCGTATCTATTTCTATTGTTGATGATATTTGGTTTTGTGGAAAGATCTACGAAAACAATACTCTATCGAGAATGCTTTAGGTTTTTTAAGTTATGCTCTAATTTGGCTTGTGTACAAATGTTCTTTGGGCGATTTAAGCAACTCTAGAATGAGCTCGAGGGTTACAAGCCACTATGCACCTATCATTGCGGTGTGTTTCTTCTTGAGTTTGTGATCGATAAGAAGGAAAAACAATATCATTTGTTCCTGATGGGCCTTGATGATGCTCGGTTTGGTATAGTTTGTTCTCTTATTTTTGCTTTCGATTCATTGTCAACTCTCAGTCAAGTTTTCAATCATGTGATTTAAAAGGAACACAATCAGCTTGTTACTCAGATAAAAGAGGAACGTGTGGGTACCGTTGGTTTTGCTACTATTGTTTCTCAGCCCATTGCATCATAGGTCACGGTAGCCACCACTCATGCTCATTATCGAAATCTCATTTATACTCATTGCAATATAAAGGGTCACAATGTGGCCTCATATTTTGAGCATTCCTTATGAAGCATTGTATGAATGTCCGCCGTGTAATGATATACTAAAAGTGTATGGAAGTTTGTGCTATGCTCGCATAAGATCCGCCTTCTCATGAAAAAATTGCTCCATGTAGTCGATGTCGTGTATTGGTTGGTTTTCCTTTTTGGCAAAAGGGATGGTATGTCTTTAACTTGGAAACTGAGCAATATTTTGTTTCTCGTGGTATGGTGTTTCATGAGGATCAACTTTTACTTTGTGATGATTTTCTATTCGTTCAAGACATAGCATCAAATTTTTATATTTATACCTAGACTTGACATTCTGCAAATTATTATATTTTTTTCTTCTTTGTTGGAGTAAATTGAGGTTGGAAACTACGGCACGGCTTGGGTGTTCCTCAACAGCAAAGCCTTTGCTCCTCTAGATCCTATTTTGGTTAGGTCGCTCGATACGACTCGACATTCTTGTAACGATGCTCCGTATAGAGATTGGATTTTTCCGAAAGTCATTTAAAGAAACCTCAACAAGGATTTGAGTATGGTTGTCGGAGAACAGGATCAAAGAGGTGGTTCCTCTTGAGACTTAAAACTTGGAGCTCGGAGAATGAGGCGAATAGCTCAAATGACCCACTAAGTCCAATGTTCTTGAGGACAAGATGCATGACTCGGTTCCTGACATATGAAACTCTGGTCCATTTGCACTAGTCGGTAAATGAATTTCACGACCAAAGTTTCCGGCGCAATCGGATATATATAGATTTGAAGTCTAGAAATGACATCAAGAATTTGCTCAAAGAAAACCCAAAAAAATCCAAAATTTATCAACCCGAATAATCTGAACTATGCTAATTATCTGAATTTTCCAATATAATTTTGGTTATTTTGGATCCAATACTCTAGAACCCGAACAACCAAAACCAAAACCAAGAAATCTAGACCGAAAAATATGTAGGTTCAATTTGGATCCAGCTTTTCAAAATCCGAGGAACCTGAACTCGAATCAAAACCCCGATCGAAATCTGGATTGGACACCCCTAACTAAAGAGGAATAATAAAAAAGCTACGAGTATATCTATTATCTAATATAAAGAAATAAATTAAAATTAAAGTTATATACAAATAAGACGATGCTTCTTGATTCAAGAATTCTTATCACGTACATGAACTTATTAAAGATATCGCAAAAATATATTGTAGAATTCAACATCTTATATAGATCTACTTTCTCTTGAATTATAAATCTTATTCAAGTATTTCAATCATCTAATGTGGATGAAAACCTTGACCTCTTCCTAATCCATGACCATGATCACGACCATGACCTCAGCCTCGCTCGTGTCTCTGTCCACATCCGTGGCCATACCGGCGATTTTGTCTAGGATCGATGTAGAGCCAGATGGACGAAATAAAAGTCAAATCATCATCATATATCCTCATTATTGACCTTAGATTGTGATATAATATGCTAGTTTTATCGATGTAAAAAATAAACAAAATGCATAACATAGATATTATAACAATAAAATTTGTAGAATGAACATCAAGCTTTCAAAACAAACCTATTTCAAAAGACAGATAACAAGCAATAAGAAAATACATGTTGACTTTAATTTTGGTCCTCTAGTTACTTGACATCATTTAGCTGGTCAAGAAAATATGCGACATCCAAATGAATCTCATCGCCTTCATTATCACATAAATCACCAGCATCGTAAGAAACAAAGTCCGTGTGAAGATTTTTTACTTTTTTCTTTTGTGGTTGCTGATATAAGTTAACAAGGTGTCTTGACGTTCGACAAGAGTGTGATCAATGTCCATTCATACCACATTGATAACAAATGATTTCCCATTGTCTTTTATTTTCACCTTCGTTTTCATTTTTATTATACTCTTTTTTCTTTATATCTCCATGACAAAAATAATGTGAATGAAAAACTTGACCTCTTCCTCCATCTAATGACCAATATAACGAACGTACTATCAATATATTTACCTAGACATCTCCATCTAATGATCTACGTATGGAATGTATTATCATCCAATATGATCATCCTTAAAACGATTTATCTAAAATAGTACACAATCAAAAGATAGAAATAAAAACGAAATTGGATAGACTAATGCAAGAATGAGAATTTAAAGTATACCACTTATATAAGCCTAAACCACCATTCTTTTGTTAGATGGGTGAAATTATACTGAAAAAGTTTAGCGACCCGATATCAAAACCTAAAACTTGTCTTTCTGAATAAATGACGTCCTAAATCCCAATTAAAACCCGACCAAAAAACCCAAGACTCGGTGAACGATGTCACAATACTTGTGATCTAGTGTTGATAAGTCGGTTAATACTCATATTCTCTCAAAGAGTCTGATAGCTAAATCTCAAGGATTTAGAAATAAAAGCATTTCCAATTCATTATAACTTAGTTTAAAATTCACACAATAATTCATCTATTTATAAGAACTAAACAATAATGTTAAACTAAATCAAATAAGCTAACTTAATCAAACTCAGTAAAATCTCTCGGTCAAGGGGCAGATCGCTCAGTCGAGTGCTATATAAGTCTTAACCCCTAAAATAAAAAAAAAATAAAGTATATTGTTCAAGAGAAAATACTCGGGTCGAGAAAGTCTCTAATCGAGCTGAGTGCATCAAGTTCCATATGTCCAGAAGTTTTGCTCAAGTCGAGTAGAACTTAACTTGACTAAGCACCTCTGGCTCTCCTAGCTTTTTGCTCTTTCCGTCCTTGTCCAATTGTAGGTAAGTGACATAATATCTCATAGACATCTCTTGATGCCCTTGTGGTGCCTTCGTAAGTTCTTCTGCCACCATTCGGGCGAATAAATTGTGCATCCTCTTAGCTTTAGCTCTTGTGATCGGGCCTTATGTTATCGGTGTGTCAGGCGAAGTCAAATCATTGTCATATATATCAGCATTATTGACCTTAGGTTGTGATATAATATGCTAGTTTTATCGATGTGAAAAATAAAAAAAATGCATAACATAGATATTATAACAAAGAAATACTATAAATTGTACATCAAGCTTTCAAAACAAACATATATCAAAAGATAATAACAAGAAACATTTTTAAAATTACAAGACAATAACAAAATACATGTTGACTTTAATTTTGGTTATCTAGTTACTCGACATCATCCAGCTGGTCAAGAAAATCTGCGACATCCAAATGAATCTTATTGCCTTCATTATCACATACATCAACAGCATCGTAAGAAACAAAATCCGTGTGAAATTTTTTTCCTTTTTTCCTTTTGTGCTTGCTAATACAAGTCAACAAGGTGTCTTGGCGTTCGACAAGTGTGTGACTAATATCCATTCATACCACATCAATAACAAATGATTTCCCATTGCCTTTTATTTTCACCTTCGTTTTCATTTTTATGATACTTTTTTTTCTTTTTATCTTCATGACAAAAATAATGTGGATGAAAACCTTGACCTCTTCCTCGTCCATGACCATGATCACGACCATAACCTCAACTTCGCTCGTGTGCCCGTCCACATCTGTGGCCATACCGGTGTTTTTAATTTTTTCGGGGATCGAGGTAGAGCCAGATGGACAAACTTCATGGTTTTACATTAACAGTTGATTATTTTATTCTGAAAAAAACATAGTGTTTGTATCAAATATTTATATTTCTTGAACTCCCTTGTGCGATATAGAATAACATTATCATTATGAAATGTGGAAAATGTTTTTTTACATCTTATCATGCTCTCTTATTTTCTCGCCACATAACTCTATTTTGAAAATTATTTCAAATATTATAAAATTATATTCATGCATAGAATTGAAATCTTAAAACCTCAAATTTAGCCAATCATTTTTAGATCTTGAGAGGACACATGTTTCTGATGATCAAAATGATATTTCACTGATTGCTATAAATTAGTTGGATCTTCTTTTACTCACTATTCATCTTTAGGTACATCATCAAGATGATGTCGCAAAAATATCATTGTCTTTGCTTTATCTAATTCAGATGTATTTTTTCCTCTATCAATCGACGCAAGAAATTCTTTTGCCTTCAAATGTATTTTAGAATCAAACTTCCATGTCTCGTAATTTTATTTAGAAGCATCAAGGTTGGCGATTTCACGATTGACCTATTATAATTAATCATACATAAATTAGTAGATAACAGTAAATAATAAAAAGATAACATAAACTAAATAATTTGATGGTACATTCTTCCTCATAACAATTAAAAAAAGATAAATATTCATAAATATTAGTCTTATGGATCGAGGGTTGAGTCCACAAAATCATATAATCTAAATAGATTATGAACGAGATTTAGTATGCATTGTCTTTATAATATGATATATATTTATAATATATATATATATATATATATTATGACTGGGGATATGTAGTCTGCGAGATCCATATAATTTTTGTATTTGAAAAGGAATCCAAATTGAAACAAATTTAATTGAAAATTGAAATATTAAAATTGAAATTCAAGATAATATATACGACATATAATAACGAATATTTTTTCTTATGAGTTGATTACAATATTGTGCTGATAATGTATTAAAAGAAATTACAATCGTATATATATATGTATATGTATATGGGTAGATATATATTTGTTATATAAGTATATGTGTATTATATTATTATATGATAGACATAATATAAATATATATTACATATATATACATGTGTATTAAATATATAGCATATATTAATATGTATATATATATATATATCAACATTTATCTATATACATGTAAAATAAAGAAAACGAAATTTACCAAAATAAAAGCAGATAAGAGAATGGAAAGAGATGAGAATATGTGTTATCTTGTTAATATGTTTTTTACAAAAGGTGTGTGGAGAGAAAACCAGACAAAGGTCTGTCAGAGCACACCCGTGAGGATAACGTTTTTTTTAGTGTTAGAGAGAATATTACCTTTATACCTCAACTGATGAATGTATTTATTATGCACAATGTTTCCTAAAAAAATTCATCTTGTGTCGAGTTTTGTTCCTAAATAATTTTAGGGATCTCAAGAATTGGTTTTTGTAAGAAGATCCCACCAGATAAAGATAAAGGACTAGATTTGATGTGGTCAAGAGATGAGATGTAGGTGAATATGCGTACAAAAAGGCACCTATAGAGGCACAAATCGTAGTTTCTGCTGCAATGAGATGGATCTTATAGAGTCCACAAATGCATCAACCCCGACTTCTACAAATGCGAGTTACGAGATAAGTCATTGTACATTCAATTTTCAAAGTTATTGACTTTGTTAGTTTCAATGCACATGAAGGACTAGATTTGAGGACAAATCCTTTTAAAAGAGGAGAGAATGACGAGGACGAGATTTTGGATTCACCACAAGTTTCACGAAAAAGAACAACGACGGACAAGGCAAGAGTTTCATGATGCTTTCGTTCAAATGGGCGAAAAATGATCCACAAGGACGACAAGGATGTCCTTTTATAGGACATACAAGTTTTAGGTTATGTTATTGGATTGCCAGGGGATTTCATTATGATACCATCATTCTAACGATAAAACGTCGGTCTAGGTTCATATCACGTTCCATTTTTATTCTAATTGACATACAATAAGTTATAATATATTGAGAATTAAATTCACTAGCATTATCAAGAAGAATCGTCTCTATTGCAAAATTAGAAAAAATGTGAAGTGAATAATTTTCGCAAGTAGACGCACATTTGACCATTTATTTGATGCATTGTAGCACAACCAATTGTCAAAATGGTCCACATGGTGAATAAATAAGGTCACATATATCACTATGTATTTGTTCTATGAATATGAATGATTCATTATTTATTTGTGCTACTGAGGGCCTTCTTATTACTAATTTTCTTTTTGAACTATCAACACAACAAATTTATGAGATAGAAGAAACCTTATGCATCCTCCTTGAACTATAATAGCCTAACCAATCATGCCAAACCTTAAATGTATTTGTGAACTTTGATTTTACAATTCTAGCAAACTTAAGGTTGAATGTATTACATAATTTAATTATTTATATAACTGTATGATGGAATCTAAATAAGAAATTAAGTAATGTTTCTACCACCCACTTTTCTCCCATCAAAATTGAGGTAATACATAAGTAATCAATTCCTTTTTCGTTTATAGGTTCAATGTTATATTTGTTCAAACAAATATCTTTATAATTCAATTTTTTTTGAAGACTTTGGTGAATAAATAACATTTTCAATTATGAGTTATGTTCTGTTTTCTATTATAAAACTTGTTGTTCTAGAACCTTCAATAATTTTTGTCCACCGAGATATGATATTAGTATGTGCTTCATCAGTTTCCAAACTAAAGAAATAATTTTTATTAAACGTGTGTATACAAATATCTTTATAACTCAATATCTTTTTTGAAGACTTTGGTCAATATATAGCATTTTTAATTATGAGTTATGTTCATTTTTCCATTACAAAACTTATTGTTTTAGAACCTTCAATAATTTTTATACACCCAGATATAATTTTAGCATGTGCTTCATCAATTTCCAAACTAAAAAATCATTTTTATTTAACATGTGTATATAAATATCCTTATAACTCATTTTTTGAAGACCTTGATGAATATATCGCATTTTCAATTATAAATTATGTTCCTTTTTCCATTATAAAACTTGTTGTTCTAGAACCTTCAATAATTTTTGTACAATCAGATATGATTTTAGCATGTGCTCCATCAGTTTCCAAACTAATGAAATATTTTTATTTGTAAGAATAGCGTGTGTGGTCGAACTATCGACACAACATATCTCTCCAATTTGGATCTCGGATTGATGCATATTTATAATCTAGCTAAAAATCTAAATAAACATCAAAGCAATATGAAATATTTTAATTATGTAATTATAATTTTATTTGAAAATATTATAGATAAATCATAATAAATTGGAAATAGCATATTGCAAGAAACGAAGACATATTTCGGATCGGATAAATATTTTGATCACTTGTGAATATATCATCTTCACGATGAATGAGTAAGTCAACAACATCCAAGTGTATTACATCATCAAGATCATTGGTGAAGTCAATAGAATTGTCAAGGACAAAGTTTGTTTCAACATTCTTCTCTTTATTTTTTTTAAAACAATTTTGATAAGGATTCACAAAATGTTTGGCAGTACAACATGTACTTGACTAATAGCCGTGCATTTCGCATCATTAGCACGTGTTTCTTGCATTTTTTTTATCTATTCCATTATCATTGTTGCTTCATAATTCTTCTTTTGCATAGTTATTAAATAAACTTAAGAATATAGGGAGAGTAGATGAAAGAATGAATGAGGGATATGTAGGAAGGATGGTCAACTTCGTCCTCCTGGTGAATGATCAAACATTCTAAATTAAAGAAAGTGTTTAATAATTGTTTTGATCATTTTAGAAATTATCTTTCCTCGTCCACGCCCATGTCTAAGACTTTTCCACGACCACGACTATATCCACGATTATTTATTATTAGATATTATTGCATTCATCTCACGAAATGACTTAAAATTGGTGGAACGAGATTCAGGATTTTTCATCAATAGTTCATTGTTTTCCTCAATAGTTAGAATAATAAAATATTCAATCCTTATACTTTGCAAAACTCCTTTTATAGTATTATTTTTGCAAAAGGATGATATATGCATGAAATGTAAATAATGTTTTATCTATTATATTTGACTAAAGTAACAATAATTTTACCTCATAATTTTATTTGTGAACTGAATTGAAATATAATTGTATTCCGTAACAGATTTAAAATCTTGAAAACGGATGTGCATGCAATTGTATTGAGCTTTAGAAAGAATCGCAATTTTTATTACTTTATCTTTCTTTCAATGAATTCAAAAGATGTAAAGGATCTTTTTAACGCGAGATACTTATTTTTCAAACTATTATGAAGGTGTGACGTAGAAATATTATGATTTTTACATTATCTTGATTATAGAATTTATTTAAATTATCAATGGTCTCTTTAAGACCTTTAGCATCCATATCGATATTTGTATCCAATGCTCACAACAAGTAATTCTAGCAAAAAATACTAAGTGTTAAATATTCAAGCTTGTAGAGATTCAACACTGTATAATTTATATTTACAAAGAAAATATACTGTTAGAAATATGAATTTTATAAATTATAATTTTTCAAGTATAGAAGATCCATATAAAATGGCGAGTGTATAACATATTATATTTTTCTTGATAATATATTATAAATATAGAATTAAAAATAAGCATGAATATTAAATAATATATATTACATTGATTGACTGAAAAATAGTATCATACTGTTAACATGTTATAAATATATTACTAAAAAATTGCAATAAGTAAAAAAGAAACTATGATTCAAACAAAATAAAGGGTTAAAATTATTTATTCAAGTGTTCTTCAATTTGAATTTGTGTGTTTAACAAGTTACAATATCATGCCTCAATATAGGAAACTAAAATGATATTACATAAGAAAAATAATAAATTAGAAGGCATGTTACAACTTGAAAAAATGTTACAAGATATAGATATTTAAGTTATACACACATTCAAATTTACATATTTATTTGAAACAAATGATAATAATAATAATAATAACAACAACAAATAACAATAATAATAATAATAATAATAATAATAATAATAATAATAATAATAATAATAATAATAATAATAATAATAATAATAATAATAATAATAATAATAATAATAATAATAATAATAATAATAATAATAATAATAATAATAATAATAATAATAATAATAATAATAATAATAATAATAATAATAATAATAATAATAATAACCACAACAACAACGATTATGGTCATGAAAGATTTTAATGAATTTATTTGAAATAATCGTTTTAAAGAAACGTTGTTTTGTTTAGTTAAAATATTAATAAATAAATATATAAAATTGTGTCGTTTTATTTATTTTACAACATTGTAGTAGTAGTTGTGTAATGACGTTATTTTATCTATTTTGGATATATAGTTCACTAAACCCAAAGAATTTTCCAACCCCATTGTCAAAATTTCTTCCAAAGATGAAAATTTTGATTGACTAAAATGATATGAATATGGTAATCCAACAGCGAGAAATATTTAGATTGTTTATTATTATTATTTGGGTAACACTTTTCGCAGTCAAAATTAGGTAGCTCATGGATAATATTATATAACTGAGTATGTAGTTTTTTTTTTGCGAGTTTTATTTTTATGAATTAAATGTCGATTACAATCTAAAATATTTGATATTTTGTTAGTTTAAATGAATTAACAAAGTTCGTGAAGTTTTCATCAAAACTAGATACGAATATGTAATTTGAAAATCAATACGATATATTTGATATTTTATTTTATAGGTTACGTAGATTTGTGTTTCATATAATTTTGAAATTTGGTTATGAATACTCAATAGACTATCAAATTGTTTTTATTTTATAAGTTATAGATTTGTGTTTCGTATAATTTTGAAATTTGGTTATCAATACTCAATAAATTATCAATTTATTTCGTCAAAACTAATTTTTTGGGTTTTGTTTTCAGGTTTGGATTCGATATTTTTTTTAAAAAAATTTGGTTCACAAACATTGTAGGTGTAGTTGTGTAATGATGTTACTTTATTTATTTTGGATATATGGTTCATTGGACCAAACTAACTCTCAATGACGTTGTCAAAATTTATTCTAAAGATGAAAGTTTGATTCACTATGGAGGTGGTAATCCAATAGCAAGTAGTATTTATTAACACTTTTTATAATCTAATAAGGCACATCAAACATAATGATATAGAGATATTAGAAGATATCGAAAATCATAATTAAGTACATAATTTTATATGAGTTTTATTTTGATATATTAAATATTTAATTCGATGATTTTGTTGGTTTTAAATGTATGATAAGAGCTAGTGCAATCATCATCCAAATTAAATATGAATATCTTTAACGTGGAGACTAATATGAATTTCATTTTATAAATTATGTGTTTTTGTGTGTTTTTTTTAGTGTTGTAAAAGTCGTTAGGTGCTAAACGGACGGTCCGTTAGTGTTTAGCGACTAGTCGAATTAGTCGGCAATTAGTCGACGACTACACGTTTTTATTTTTTAAAATATTTTTAGTACATTTCAATTTTCAAAATTATAAATATAATATAAAAAATAAAACAAAAATTTAAAAAAAATATTATATATAAAATATAAAATCATATAAATCCATTAACCATATCATAAACATAACAAAATATTAATGAAGATCTAAATATCTAATATCCATAGTGTTTCAGAGGAATTTATATGTCGGTACCAAAATGATCTTACCTTTGAAACACTGATTTTGACCCAAGACTTTACGGGATTGTTGAGGTGGATGAACAGTGAATAGATGAAGATGGCGTACGGACGAATGAAGAGAAAGACATTAAAGGAAGATAAAGACAACGAATAAATGAACGGAAACGAAGACGTCGAAGAAAGACGAAGACGACTATGAACCAAGGACGAACGACGTTTAAAACTAGAGGAACGACAAACGAAGACGATCAACGACGTTCAAAATTGGAAGAACCGCATTGAAAAAGAGAAACAACCAAAACAACATCATTTTGGTTTAATTTTTTTAAAACAAAATGACGTCGTTTTGATTCAAAATTTTTTAAAAATATAGCCAAAACGACGCCGTTTTGTTATATTTTTTTCAAAAAAAAAAGATCGATTTTTTATTAATCGGCGGTGTTCCATGATTTTTTATTTAATTTTGAGCTTTGGTGATTAAGTGCTTGATACACGATCATCTTTTTTGGTTGAAGCTTAATTTTAGATTTGTTCTTAACAAATTTCAAGTTGCGTATCAACTTTTTAATATATCCGAATTTTCATAAAATATAAATAATAAAATCGAATATTTAACAAATACAAATATAATAATCATTAAATATAAATATTATGTAAAATTTGGATAATAATAACAACAATAAAATAATTGAAAAAATATGAAATGACACGAGGATATTTTTGATAGAAAAATCAAAATTAAAAAGTTGTTGGATAATAAAATATAGATCAACTTTGTGGATAATGCACAAATGTGTAGGGATTTTTTTTTAAATGACAATAAAATTTTATAAGTCAGGCGGTTCTATAAAATCGGTGGATTTTGTTCACTAAAATCAGTGTATTTGTTACAAAAAATACGATATTCTCGGGAAAAAGGGGAAAATAACTGCTATATTAAACCTACGTTTCAAAGCAAAAATTACGTATTATACCTATTTCCCGTTTCTCTCTCTCTCTCTCTCGATCGAATCCTCATCTTCTGCGCTCGAACCTGTTTATCAGAAACTATGTCGGGGAGAAAAATCACGCTGAAGAGCTCCGATGGTGAGACTTTTGAAGTCGACGAAGCCGTCGCTTTGGAGTCGCAAACCATAAAGCACATGATCGAAGACGACTGCGCCGACAATGGAATCCCTCTCCCCAACGTCACTAGCAAGATCCTCTCGAAGGTGATTGAGTACTGTAAAAAGCACGTCGACGCTACCGCTAAGTCCGAAAACGCTGCTGCCTCCACCGACGATGATCTCAAGAACTGGGACGCCGAGTTCGTCAAAGTGGACCAGGCCACTCTGTTCGATCTCATCCTGGTTCGTGTTCGCTTCCTTGTTGGCCTCTTATTTTCTGCTGCTATCCGTAGATCTGTTTTTTTTTATTTTGGTATTGATTGATTCGGCGTCACTTATTGTGTCGTTTTAGGGTTTCGGTGATCTCGATTTCGATTTTTTGGTTAATTTTAGGGTTTTAAACTGTGTCGATTTGGATTCTTGGGGATAATTTTTTGGGTTTATTGGTACTCGCGGATGTAGAATTTAAAGGTTATGGTTCAGCAATTTAGATTTCATATATAGATTAATTTTAGGGTTCCTAGGGCTAGCGATTTGGTACTTAGGGATTAAGGGTTCTATGGAACAAAAATGCTGGATTTATGGTTCCTTTTAGGGTTTTAGATTAATTACAAACTTGATTTGAGGGTTTGTATGATTGGTTTACTGTAAAATTGAATGAAAAACTATTTGGCTTATTGAGTTATTTAGCATATGGGTACAGTAATGTTCATACCGTAGTCATATACCCCGTTGATCCGTGATCTTTTATTCAAGATGGTATAAGAAGTTTGTTTGAACTTTTTCCGTAATTTGGAGCATTACTTAATCCTATGAACTAAAGTTTGATGACAATTTTTCTTCTCTCATCTACCACGATATGAATTTTTTTGAATCCTTTGAATATCATGATGTTTCAACATTTTCGAAACTGGTGATTTAGAGTATGTCATTGTTGCACTTTCAGTCTCACATTGTCTTTTCTGCGGTTCACAGAGGATATGTATATATTGATTGGATATGTATATATCAACAGACGAAGCGTGAGTGATGTGTTTGGGGCAAACAGTTGAAGCTTGAGTTGATATTTTCTGTGTTCCAAAATCTTGTAGGCTGCTAACTATCTGAACATCAAGGGTCTATTGGACTTGACCTGTCAGACTGTGGCCGACATGATCAAAGGTAAAACTCCGGAGGAGATCCGCAAAACATTCAACATCAAGAACGACTTCACCCCGGAGGAAGAAGAGGAGGTGCGCCGTGAGAACCAATGGGCATTTGAGTAAAGCAAAAAACGGTAATCAGAACCGTCATGTCCTGTCTTGCTGTCACTGTTCGTCTATCTCCAATATTTTAGTATTAAGACTTCCCCTTAGTATATCTCCCTGTGTTCCTTATCTCACATATCTTCTCTTTATGTCTGGCATCTCTGTCTTCTGGTCTCTGTCTTCTGTCGTTGCGTCTTCTGTTGTGGAGCTTCTTTGGATCTAAAGCTATATTGTTAATATGACTGTTATTTCCGTTTTAATAATCATCGGCTGCTGTAGTGTTCAGTCTTGCATACTTATGAATCGTTTTGTTTGTTATGGTGGATCCAAGAATGTTGTGATACGGTAAGTGCAACACACAATTACCCTTCTCTATGGTTGTGTCGTAACTTAATTTATCAATCATACAACCAAACAGGAACGGTTTAACTAAAAAACACTAGAAAAGAAATGTTGTGCTATAAAATTAAAATAGGTTCTTTTACATCGCTTTAACATATAATTTTTCTAAATATTAATTATCTTTTTGAAAATAATAGATCCTAATTTTGTTGAAGCCCTCTCATAAAAATGTTTTCCCGTTCTCGTATGCACAACTTTATCTTATACATATTAAACACGGTGAACAGTATACACTGTTTCGGCGTCCGTGACTAATAATCAGCTATATTGTAACATCCTGTCCCGGAACAATCTTGGGATTAGAAGTGTCCACCATCACCTCCAAGAGGTGGCTACAAGTGTCATCGGTCAAACACATTTATAAAATAAATATAAATAATTTATTTTGAAATAAGAGTGGTCCGTACCAAATAGCAAAACAATATGTAAATATCATAGTCACGATAAATAAAAAAACGAAATACAAAATAAAACTCATCGAGACCTCGTGCACGTCTCTCCCATCAGTCCGCTGTGAACCTTCATGTTGCTGCTCAACCTCATTACTTTTTCTCCTCGTCATATCCTGTCCATCCACGACAGTCCAAAAATTGGATGAGTACGACATACGCACTCAGTGAGATCAATACGTGTACGTACTCTGTGCCACGTATTCTCCCGCTCGAACTGAATATCATAAAATAATGATATATCCAAAGTCTAAATTAAAGATATACAGATAACTCTAACCAACCCGACTAAGTATCTAAAGTCTAAGATTAGTACCACATTGGATCATAACGCACAGAGTCCATATGACTCTAGCTTGGGCATACGCTCGCAAAGTCCAAAGGACCCTAGCATTCTAAAAATCTCGCAAGGTCACAACGTACCCCAGCTATCAGTACACACTGAAAATCTCGCAAGGTCACAACGTACCCCAGCTATCAGTACACTACACTGAAAATCTCGCAAGGTCACAACGTACCCCAGCTATCAGTACCATACAGCGCTCCGTCGCTTGAAAGGTTACCACAACCCCAACACGGTATGACGCCGGCCCAGATCCAAGTGTCGCAATACTAACGTCATCGACCCGATACTCCTCACGTGATAACTCTCACCAACGCGCTCGCACACGCCTTCTTTCGAAGGTTTGAGTGTGAAACCACCCGATCGAGCACACTAACAAGATATTCACTCGGTTTAAACACCGAACCCAACTATCGACGTTCTCTGACCCCAACACTTGGTCGCACGTCAGTTCTCTAGATCATCTCTAGTCACTTATACAGCTCATATACTTGTCATAAATTCTCTTGCGACAAATTTAGGGTTTTAATCCAATTGCACTTGTAACGTCTCATTGTTCCCATTATGATCCTATAAATTCTATCGTGATCATGCCTCATTTTAAAAATATAATCTCTTCCATAAATCGATCACAAATCCGAAATTAGGGTGGAGAAAATCATCACCTTAGCTTCCCGACGATTTGACGATTCTGGCTAATATTGCTAGCAACAAAACCGACCAATTTTTCCCTATTATAGATCCGTTAAATTCCATGAATTTTCATAATATAAACATTCGAATTAAGTGAATAATCACAACGAATTATTTAGAGATTTACCACAATCGCGATTAGAATCCACCCACGAAGAACGCGATGAAAATTGAAGATCTTTCTTCAATTTCTTCTTCTTTTTTTTCCTTCTTCTTTTCTCTTCCTCTCGGCAATTCTCTCTCTCTCTCTTTTACAATATTACGGCTGCTCTCTCTTTTTTTTAACCTAATATTTAAATTATATAATATATATATATAATACATATGGAAGTCGGTGTGGTACCGACTTCCTCAAAAATCGCGGGTCTCACAATTCTCCCCCACTACAAAGGAATTCGTCCTCGAATTCTATGTCTCCAATTCTTACAGCAGCATTTGTATTCAATGAATGGAGGAACCATAAACCTCATTTTCAAACAACTCAGGATACTCATGTCTCATATCCTCCTCTAATTCCCAGGTTGCTCCTTCCACGCCATGATGTTCCAACACAACCTTTATCATCGAAATTTGCTTACGCATCAATTGTTTCACTTGGTGATCCACAATACGTATTGGACGTTCTTTATACGTTAAGTCCTTCCTCAAGGTTTTTGGTGGCTCTACAAGTATCTTCTCTGGTACTGATAGACACTTACGCAACAATGATACGTGAAACACATCATGTATTCCCTCTAAAGATGAGGGAAGCTCCAATCGATAGGCCACTACCCCAATTCGTTCAATCACTTTAAACGGTCCCGTGAACCTTGGTGATAGCTTGTTCACTCTACTCCCACCTGATCTCCCTCGCCTCGATTGAATTCGCAAATACACCATATCTCCAATGTTAAACTCAACATCCTTCCTTTTTAGATCAGCATAACTCTTCTGACGATCTTGAGCCGTCTTCATCTTCATTTTAACAATTCTTATCTTTTCCATAGTCTCCTCGACAATCTCTGCTCCGAAGATAGATCTCTCCTCCACTTCAGTCCAGCACAAGGGTGTACGATATGGTCGCCCGTATAAAGCTTCATTTGGTGGCATCCCAATGCTAGCATGATAGCTATTGTTGTATGCAAACTCAACGAGTGGTAAATGATTCTCCCAACTACCAGGCCACTCCAACGCACATGCTCGTAATAGATCCTCAAGTGTCCTTATAGTTCTCTCAGATTTTCCGTCTGTCTGTGGATGATATGCGGTGCTCATGCGCAATTTGGTTCCTAACTCTTTTTAAAATACCTGCCAAAGACGTGAGGTGAATCTCCTATCTCGATCTGACACGATGCTCGATGGAACCCCATCCAACTTCACAATTTGTGCAATATATATTCTTGCTAGCTGATTCACATCAAAAGTCTTATTTATCGGAATGAAATGAACCGATTTAGTTAGTCGATCCACAACTACCCAAATAGCATCCTTACCACTTTGCGTCCTTGGAAGACCCATCACGAAATCCATGGTAATATGGTCCCACTTCCATTCGGGGATTGGTAGACTTTGTAATTTCCCGCTTGGTACTTGTTGCTCCGCTTTAATTAATTGACACGTTGAACATTTTGCTACCCATCGAGCAATGTCCTTCTCTATCCCTGACCATTGATAAAGCTGGCGAACATCCCGATACATCTTCATCGATCCCGGATGAATCGAAAACTTAGATTGATGAGCTTGGCTCAAAATCTCTTCTCTGATCCCTAGATCCTTCGGTACACAAACTCGCCCACTAATCATCATTAGACCGTCTTCCCTAATCTGATACAACTTGTACCTCGGGTCTTGCTGATTATTACAAATCTTCTATAACCTCTCATCGAATAATTGTGATGTACGAATCCTACTCAATAGACCAGCCTGATTTACGGCTTGCAAACCAACACTATCAGACTCAGTCTGCACTGCCTCTAGTCTCAAAGCACTTATCTGGCTAATCAAATCCTCGAATTCTTGAATAGCCGAAACCTCAACTCTTTTACGTCTCAACGCATCTGCAACAACATTTGCCTTCCCCGGATGGTACGCGATGTCCACCTCATAGTCTGCGACAAACTCCATCCACCTTCTCTGACGCAGATTCAACTCTGGTTGCGTAAATATGTACTTTAGACTCTTGTGGTCCGTAAAAATCTGTACCTTCTCCCCATAAAGATATGCCCTCCAAATATTTAACGCGAAGACCACAGCTGCCATTTCTAAATCATGAGTCGGATAATTCTCTTCATGCTTGTGTAACTGCCTTGACACATAGGCAATCACGTGATCTCCCTGCATAAGTACACATCCTAATCCTGTCTTTGACGCATCAGTGTAGACTATGTATGGAATTCCTGGCTGTGGTAAAGCTAACACTGGGGTTTTCGTTAGCTTCTCTTTTAGCTCCTTGAAGGACTTCTCACAATCTTCATTTCAAACAAAAGGTACATCTTTTCCCGTAAGTCTCGTCATTGGCTTTGCTAGACTAGCAAAGTTCATAACAAAACATCGATAGTACCCTGCTAATCCTAAAAAGCTCCCTATCTCTGTTGCATTTTTCGGTTGTTTCCAACTTACAATCGCTGACACATTCTCAGGATCGACAGAAACTCCTTCCTCCGATACGACATGTCCCAAAAATCCAACACGTCTCTTCCAGAAACTACACTTTTTCATTTTCGTTTTTATCTTTTTCACTGGATTTCAAATGTTTTGCGAAATGTTTTAATAAAGCCACGAGACCATAGCACATATGTCCTTAAATGTCTAGTGGGTTTAGAGCTGTGGAAACTAATAAGAGTTAATTGTGTGTAGGAAACAATACCGAGGAGGATGATTACTAGAGCTCTTGGTCGTGGAATGAGTGGAGGTTCTCGTTCCACTAGCCGTACACAGTCTCAATCATCTGAACGAAGATCACGAAGTGGAATAGATAGAGATGTCATGAGAGAAATGTTGAGAGAGCTATTAGCAGAAAGCCAACAACATGAGCAAGAGGAGAGTTCGGCAACGCCACAAGTACCGGTGCAGGCACCAACACCATCACCAGTACAGCCACCTGCTCCGCCGCAAGTACAGTTGCCATCACCACCAATGCCTCCTCCAGTGTTTAATCAGAGGCATGCGGAGACGTCGGAGTATTTCTATGTCATGGATCACATGGCTAAATGGGGCACAAAGTCATTCCGTGGCGGTGCGATACCTCCCATGAAGGCGGAGGAGTGGATGTTTCGATTAGAACGGAACTTTCGATCATCTAGATGTCCACTTGAGTTTAAGATTGATATTGCGTTCCACTATTTGGAGGGAGAAGCGGTGTTTTGGTGGGAAGAGATTCAGAGGGAACGTCCCGATCATGTGTTTTCTTGGGATGAGTTCAAACAACTTTTTGAGTTGAAATATATAGCACACGCTGCTCGTGAAGAGTTGGTAAGTATGGTAAGTATGGGATCATCACTGATTATGGTAAGTATGGTAACAAATATTGTAATGATTCCCCTTCGTTTTCTTAGGCGATCTAATATTCAATTTCTATGTTCGTTTGATGTTTTTGGTTATTATATGAATTGTTCGATTGGAGTTGTGACGTCTTTTGTTCGCATGGTTTGATCTAATATGGGTCGTATTTTTTAAAATTGTTTGTCACAAAACTTTTTGCTTTTTCCAATTGAGGTTTTCCAGGAATGATATACAGTTTTGGGATTTAATGTATGTTTTATCTCGAACTTTTTAAAAGAATTAAAACTTTTAAGAAATAATTAAAAATAAATTTAAAACTTAAATTTATTAAAAAAAAAGTAATAAATAATGTAAAATCATTTTTAAAACAATTAAAATTATTAAAAAATTAAAGACATCAAAAGAAATTTAAAAAATAATTAAAATATTTTAAGAAGATTAATTATATATATATATATATGTGAATCGAAAGAGAACAAAAAACTCATGAATACCCTAGAAAACACATGAAAACCCTAATTAGGTCCCAAAAAGACATTGTAAGTCTGAATGAAAGAAATCCCCAAAACTCATTGTATACCTAACCAATAGAAACCCCGAAACAATCCTAAAAAAATCAAAACGTAAAAAACCCAAATAAAATATAATAATAAACAATCGTAACCTTTGTCAATTATAATATTTGTTAACACTTTGAAATATATACTTCCTCGCTTCAACCACAATCGCAACCATAAGAAACAAAGAGTAAAAGATATTTGCACTTCAACCACAAATGCAAACAAAAGAAACTAAGAACCAAAAGAAAAATACTTACCTCATTCTATTGCACTACAACCATAACTCAAAACCCTTCCATCACTCCAATACCACAACAAAATTTTGAAAATGCAGATACAAGAATGAAAGAACCCACATTCATTACAAATAAACACGAAAAACTAAATTTGCGTTGGCAAAAGTCGAATTTGTGTTGAAAAATCACTATTTCCAAAACTAATGTTACGTCACACCGTTTGTTGTAAACGGTAAGTGTTGGTCCAACGTTATAGATTATGTAACACAATTGTAACGTAAATGCGCGTTAGAAGGGCTAACGCCATTCCAACGCTGATGCGACATAAATGGTGATGTAATTGGATCAAAATTTTCAAAGGAAAATTTATCAACAAAGTTAACTATGGTTCGTGTTACAAATTTTAACTCAATTACAATGCAAATTTGCATTACCAATGCTAACGTCAATATAACACAAGTTTGCGTTAAACTTAACTACGCATTTTGCATGCAAAACATGATAACAATGTCAACGCAAATACAACGTTAATGGTGCTGAAATTTTAATTTTAAATTTAAAAATATACAAATAAAATAGATTAAAAAATAAAAAAATAATCTAATTATCGTTAAAAATGTTTTCCAATCCTGCATGTCGATTTGCGGATTTCAATAGCCCGTCATTAGATCTTTCCACTGATATTAGATCAATATTGGGGTTCCCAATACACTTCTTGTTATAATAAATAAACTAGAAAGTTAATATTAAAACTAATTATAAATTTCAATTTAAACGTTAAATAATACTTACCACAAAAACAATCCACTAATAATCTTTTGGGGGACTATGGAGTAGACATCCAACCCCTGTACATGCCAAAATAGTTGGTCTTGATGCAATGGGAGATGTTGGACTCGACCGTTGCATCAAAATCGAACCTAAAAAATGAATTAGTAATATATATTATAAAATAAGATAAAAGGCTAAAAATACAATTACTTACTCATATGTTGGTTTATCATCTGAAGTTAAAACTTTCTCTGGATGTAACTAACGTGTAGACGTGAGTTCAAGACAACACAATAGATTGTCAATGTTCAAAATTGTCGGGAAATGAAAATAGTTTGCAATAGCACATCACCGCTACAAAAGAGATGTCTTTAGAGTCCTTCGGGGACTCGGAAGTCCGCGAGGAGAACAAAATCATTGAATCACATCTGTAAGAATGTTGAGACATCGTGCTAGACACAAAAGCTTATTAGAATCCAAAAACCAACCCTAAAGTAATTTAATTTTGCAACTTTATTCCAACCCAAATTTTAACTCTATTTCAACCCAAAACAAACTCAATCCTAACGGATCTAAAACCGAAACCCAAACCATTCCTCAACCATAATCAAAATGTCGTTAACAAAACTAAACTGACTTAGTCAAACAAAATCGACCTAAATCAAACTAAATGGCCTTTACCAATACAAACCGAACAAAACCAAGCTAAATCTTAACTATACACCTAAATATATACACCTAAACATGATAATTCATACTAAAAACTACTAAATCTAACTTACATTACACCTAAATATATTCTAAACTGAAATATATCCGAAAAAATGAAAATAAATCGAACATAACCCGAACTGACATGATATACCTTTGTAGAATGTGGACTAAGTGTGATCTAATCCTCATCAAGTTTAATAATTTATACATAGACTAACAATTTCGCAAAGATACAGACTGTGTAGTACCATAGTCGAACACCTAGACTAAGTGAGATTCAAATTAATAACCTACGAAAACTAGGGTCATGAAAATGTATAAGGTATGTGTGTATGATATGATTAGGTAAAGTAAACCTAAACTTCCATTATATATAGATTGGGATGGTGCTTATAGACTCGATAATTATTCTCACATATACGAACTTGATAAGGATTTCGAAAATATAATTTTTATTCATGACTAGAAATTCAATCATCTTCCGTTGATCTACCTATTCTTATAGTGCAAATCTTATTGTAATGTACAAACTATCGGCCTCTCCGTCTAATGACCTTTATATCGAACTGTATTAATAAACCTACTTGCTCTCACGGTGCAAATTCTTATTCAATCATCTATAGACAATTGATCTACATGAAAAACACATTGTCGTTTGATATCTTGACTCCTAGACCGATTAACCTACGACTAGATATGATTATTTATGTCTATATGATACATTTGATCTAGATAAATCTGATGTCTCCATCTGAACCAAATCATGTGGCAAACAATTCATGGAATTCATTCACGATCTGAAAGATTAAAATATGCATTAATTTGTGAAATAAAAATATATTCCCATCATTGAGTTCATTAAATTCGCATACACAATACTCTAATCTACATCAAAGATAAAGCCTATGGATCTAAATCTTAATACTAAATTACAATCATGAACAAGTAAAGAGAATAGGATTGCTCAGTCCTCTCGATTAATTATTGCCATAACATTGTCTTCAACTCGTTCTTACTAGCCGTTTAGTTCTTCGATGTAGTTCGAATAGCTTTTTCGTTCTTATGCACGATCCCGGTGTATTTCTCAATTTCTAATCCGCTCTAGCTCTTTTAGCTTCTTATTGTCCTTCTTTTGGTTTAGAATCGCTCCCTTTTCATTATAGAAACTTTTTCTCACTTAAACAATTCAAATTTTGAAATTTAAGTGAATTCAATAAACCGCTCGACCGAGCAAGCCTGTGCTCAACGCTTATCCTATGTAAATAAAACCCGACTTTGACCATTTGATGTAGATCGATGGACCATGCATGTTATCGCTCGGGTCGAGCGAACGCACTGGAACGAATGATATCTCTAGATGGACAAGCGCTCGACCGAGTTGCCTTCTGCTCGGGTCGAGCGAATCCTTTGGAAGAATTTCGTTGCACCGCAACAACCTAGTGACCGAATGCATTGTCTGAGCGAATCCTCTGGAACTTTTGAAAAATTGACATCAATATGCTCAATCAAGTGCTTTTGGCACACGAACCGAGCGTTTCTGGTGGTTCTTTCTTTAATGTCCGTTTTCTTGCAAAATCTTGTCATGTTTCTCCAAAGTGTACTTCTTAATCCTTATTACTCGCAAGATCACAAAAACTACGACATACATTACAACTATATTTATTATTTTACTTTTAAGTTTCTAAAATTTTATTGCTATTTTTGTGTACCAAAAATTTTGATGTAATTTATCAAAAATTATTAGACGTGGTTACAATATAGAAATAATAGGGGTCCAGGAGGAGATCAACCAAGAGAAGCAATCAAGGAGTTTCAGTTTTATCATCGAGATGAAGAACGCCCAGGGAGCGAGACGGAACTGCCTCTGGCTGGTAAGGAAACACAATTACGAATAGCAGCACGATCCCTTAAGAACTGACCTCATTTGACCAACCGGAAGAACTGAATCTGAGATATTTATCGTTGTGTTGTATATTGATATATAATCGAATTTCTAAATAAATATATAATGATGACATACAATACAAAATCATTAATAAAAATGTTATAAAATAGTTTACATATTATTTTACCTGTTTGAGATAACTTAGGTAATTATAATGGTTTTTTCCGAGAGGAAATTACTTGATGGACAGAGAGTTCTCATCCAAAGCTTCGGATGAGAGATCCTGGACGAAAGAATAGCAATGGAGGGAAAAGGAAAGGAGGCAAATCCGGTGATAAACCTAGGCAATTATAAATACTTGACAAAAAATAATAAAACAAAATAAAAAAAAAAACCAAGCCCTAGCAAATGGATTTTTAAAACTCAAAACTATTTAATCCACATTTTAAATACGTTGGATTAATCCGATCCAAATTATTAAAAAATTGGATGTGTTGGACTACCAAACGAACCCATACGAATTGTTTCAAAACAAACATGAATATCTAGGAGTAGCACATAAATTGAACATTGTGCATTGCATCATACGAATCGATATGGATTTCATATCTCCTCAACAATATTTAGATCGAAGCCAGTCCATCGATCTTTTTTGTGACAAGAAGTCAACTCAACACACTGCTTCTGATCCTGTTGTCAACGATCATAGTAACCCACAAGGATTCTTACCCCCAAAGTCCCTACAGCCCTAATATGTTATCATATATATATACCTGATGGAGATGTGTTAGAATAAGTTGATAGTTTCATTAATGCATGTAGTGTCATTACCATTATTCTGCTCATCTGAGGGAAACATTAACATTTCTTTGCAAGTATTCCTAATTTTTTTATTTTTTATTTTTTTTTGGCTGTTCATGCGAATACCAGACATGAAAGAGATTAAGGCTCTGATAAAAATGCATTACACAGCACATATCTCTTCGGGAAGAATTTGGTTACCTGTTAAGCAAATGCTATGGGATCATCACTGATTATTCATAATCTGGAACTGAACTTTTGGTTGTAAAATATCCAAACCTACAAAATAAGAGAACCGATTGATTGATATGACTCAAGAACATGCAAAGCATCATGTGGAAACTGAGATTTAGGACAAACCCGGGGATGGTTATAGTGACCAGTGAGATCGAAGCGCAACACCAACTGTTCTTCCATTTCCATTTGTGAGGTAAATGAGACCTGGTTTCAAGCTGAACCGAGGGCTTATGTTGAACTTCAGAAACGATTCTACCTGAAAGTTTCCGTGATTTCTTGGACCATCAATGAGCCCTCCAACGCTCAAGCCCCATCCCACGTCATCCTCTGAGTTGTCTGAGATAGACATCCCCCACTTCATGTGTGTTGGGTTCGAGTTCTTAATTTCAATCCATCCCCCAAGTCTCGTAAACTCATCCAGTTCAGAATCTAGCTGCAGAGCAATGGAACCAGACGAAACCCGAGTCATGCTGTTCATCTCCAGAGGTGGTGCTGATGGTCCCGTTGATGATTCAGGAGTGGTCTGGCACCTTAGGAAACCTACTGGAATTGCAATGGCTCCAGGAAGACAAAGGTTATTCGATGGTTCTGACACTCGATGACATCCCATAAGAGAGAGTTTTACCCCTCTTGAAATGTTGCAGACGACCCTCCCAAAAGTGCTGAAGCATGTCCTGATTGCTTTGAAACTCCGATCAACGTCATGATTTGAAATGGACTGTACCAGTGACGTACTGACGTTTGATTTTCTTACAGTTAACCCTAAGACACTACCATTAAGTTGATTCAAAAGAGGAGGTCCAAGTGCAGAAACCTCTGTGAGACTCATTTCCTGCAAGATGGGGATTGGATTCTTACTTCATCAATGACAACATAAAGAAAACAAAATGACCTAAAAAAAATGGTGAAATGATTACATGAAACTGGCAGAGACATAACTAAGCTAAAAAAGGAAAGAACAGGATGACTTATACTTCTCAAGTTATAAACTATGAACACCTTGGAGATTGCACAGAAATTAAGTGATTCACTCACAACATTCCCGTGTGTGGGGAAAAAAAGGGAAACAAAACCTACCAGTAATATTTCAGGTCATGAAGCATTTGAGTATGTGCTACAGATAACTCAAACAAATCAGAAAAAAAAAAATATCAAACAAAAACAAATCCAGAAAATATATGAATTCCCGACAAGCAACAGATACCTGACGAAAAGATGGTGAAGCAGCATCAATGTCTCTGAAACGAGCACCAACAGGAATAGCAACCACAGAAAACCAATCACTGATCTCCGACTTATAGAAGACTTTGGTTAAAGAAAGTTGATTACCATTGACATCACTGTTATGTACCTCCCATTTGTGATTGGAGGCTAGCTCGACCAAAAGGCTGTCTTTCTCACTAAAGCTCGTTTCGAACGTAAACCTAGAAAGCAATCCCGGCCTCACTCCTGCTTTTTCAAGAGCATCAAAATTATCTTCGTCAATGTTTCCCATTAACAATATGGCTCCCAGCACATCAACGTCACCCCTCATTTGGGTACTAGCCTCTTGAAATGGACCTCCTTTTGATGATTTATACAAGGATATTATCCTCTCCACCTTGTCCTGTCTATCTCTAAGTTTCATCAGATCTGAGAACGCTTCTCTTTGTAATCGCTTCAAGATTTCAATCTGAACATGTTATCAGAATTTGAATGATAATCAACAATACTAACAAAATCAGCTTGCCTAGTCCATATAACCACAATCCATGCATCGTTTTCATGTAATAAATGCTGAAATTTCATCTTCGGACTAAGCGCAATGTCCGTCTTGGTAGTCTCACAAATTGGTTCCGAGTCGTTGATTGTTCTTACAAACGTAATGAACCAGAGACTCCATCGAATACACAAATCAAGGATAAAGAAGTAGGAATTCCATATATTCTGACAACTAGGGAGAGAAAGAGACCGAGGAAGTTACCGGATTCCGTCGAGACGAGTTCGTATGGTGCTCGAATAGGCTTGAGATGAAATCCTGGCCGGATTTCGCGAACGCGAAACCAAACGGGAGACTAAGCAAGAATTCTGGAAATTCGCCAACAAATGTGAACTCTAGGGCTTCTCTAACTTCTCAAGGATTCAACTCCAAGCTATAAATCGGAATGCACGTTACATTTGAATATAGTTGAACCCACTAGTTATTCGGTATACCTATATAGAACTTAGTGATCCAACTAGGTAATACTACGTTATTTATATGATTGGACTGCGGAGTACGGCATCACAGGATCAACATAGTTGGCCCAAGTTATAAAATATTGATTTGTACTGAATTGCACCATATTAAGTTGTATGAAATTGTGCTAAATTTCAACGTAGTTTTACTGAGTTGTACCAAGTTGTATTAGAGTGATAGTGAGTGTGTTTAGTTGTTGTAACCAATTAACCCAAGATATTAAAATAAACAGTTACAAAAATCAGGGTTCCAAAATGTTATAAGGGGTCAAGGCTTGTGCGGTCGGCTAATCGAAATTGAGAAACCTTAAATTCAGTTGTTGTTTGGGTTCAATGATTCCATTGTTGAATGAAGGATATGGGTTCGGCGGATTGGATCCGGGTTGAGGTCTCGATCTCGAGTTTAGGCAATTTTGGACGAGGAAGAGTCGTCGTAGGTATCATATACATAGTTCAGACATCTATAGCTTCTTAAAAACTTAGACCCTTCCTAAATGAACCAACATAAAAAAAAAAGTTGGATCATGATTTGAATTTATGTAAATTTTAACTGATTATTCTGTATTTTTTCAATGTAAATTTTAATATTCTTTTTTTTAACTTGTTTGAGGAAGAGGGAGAAACAAAAAGACGAATAGCGTGACTGCATTGTGCTTCACCTCTTGGATATGCTTGAACGATTCATAAAGCATCTTGAACCTCGTAAGGTGGAGGTTGAGGTCTTCATATGGGCATTCTCGAAAAGCGATTTGATTCCGCATCTACAGAAATGATGGCTGAAGTTCAAATCGACTGTGATCAATGTTCAGGCGACGAATGCATGATAGAGTTGGGTGTGCTTAGAAGTGGTATATGCTCCGTAAGTCTTCTCCTCCGGAATCTCGTTCTCGACATTTTATGTCATCAGTCTTTTCTTTGTTCGTTTGTTTCGAAATCATCCTTGGGATCCTCTTAATTTTTGGATGTATTGCTACAAGTCTAGAACTTCCTGCATTTTGGGTCATAAACCAAGTACTTGCAAGTTATAAAAAAAAGAGATGTTACGGGCAAACAGAGAAACACAAAAAATAAAAATATGACCTAGATTCATAAAATTCACTAGTGAAATCCCAATTAGTCTTTGGAAACGGTGCCAAAAATTATATTCATTGTCTAGGTGTGATCTAATCGTAATCAAGTTTTAATATTTATTTCTAGATTGTACATTCCGTAAGGATACGGATCGTGTAATATCAGGGTGGAACACAAGGATAAATAGGATTAATCCTAATGATTTCACGAAAACTATGATCATGACAAAATAAAAATTATGGGTGTATCTAGTTATGAACAAGTAAACTAAACTATGGTTACAATTATATACAAATGAGATGATGCTTCTAAATTCAATAATTGTTCTCACATACACGAAGTCGCTAAAGGTTTCGGGAAATATCATTTTTGTTCCCATCGGAGAATTCAATAATCTTAAGTGTATCTATCTAATCTCGCAATATAGATTCTATTCTAGCATATAGATCATTGATGTCTCAATGACCTACATATAAGACATGATTAAAAAAATATATTGGCTCTCGCAGTCTAGATTTCTATCCAACACTTAACTCATTGTGCATTGACCTACATGCTGAATGCATTATTGTTCAATATCATGATTCCTAATAGGTTATCATACCTCTCGAATACATGAAGCACTCGACCCAAGCATATGATTGCTCGACCGAGCAGACCCGTTGAACGGTCGAGGATATTTATTTTAGGAGAATCTTTCCATGAAACGCTTATGTCGCGCTCGACCGAGTGGATTACCGCTCGATCGAGGATTTTCCCCATTTTTAAATAGTTTCCTTATTTCCTTTAATTTTTTGTCTTACTCTTAGTCTTATAAAAAACAACATCATTTGTAGCATGAGTAAAGCAAGTTATTCTTGATAGATTTGTATTTTTCTTGATATTTGTTTAAGATTTTTCCACATAATTCTTGAATTCGATATCCGAATGTTAACCGACTAATCAACACTAGACAACAAGTGTTGTAGTGTAACTGCTAAGTTTAAAGTTCTCTAGTTAAATTGTATGAGAATTTTGAGTGTTCATCTATGAACTAACAAGTTTCATATTTTTCCTCAATTTATTAATGGATTTCATTCCTTTCATTGTCTTACTAACAATAGAATGTCGGTATAGGCTAGTGGTATGAAAGTTTTGTTCTTGCGTCAAAACTATCTATCATTTCTATTAGCTTATTTTTAGTTATTTAGTGATATATTATCTTTTTACGATAAACAAAAAAACAAGAGGATCATTCTTATTGAAAAAAAGTTGAACAAAAAACGGAGAAAGAAGAAAAAACAAAATCGATTCATTCAAAAAAAATTAAAAGGACAGGAAACTGAGTGAAATTGAGCAATAAACACTTTCTTGTTGGACTATGTGATTTGTTCATCTTTTATTTCTTGATCATATATTCTTTTGCTAAAAAGTTTTCTATTTTTTTAGCATTGTTTAAGAAAAATTCTTGAAACCATTATGATGAGCTACCACAAGGTGAAAGAGAATCTCAATTGTAAATATAAATAAAAGTAATGATGGTCGAATTTCATAGGATGTTGCGAGTTGAGTTGAGGGTTGTTAATAAATGAGTTGATCATGATGAAGACACGTTTCAAGGAGTTCATCAAGAACAACTGAGGAGGGAATCACACACAACTTACAATCCACAACTTATAGACATGGATGAGGACAAGTATTCTAAAGTTATGGACAAAGACAATGATCGTCCAATAAGACCCAACTAGCAAGGAACAATACTGATGATGATATTAGCAATACCAATATGTAAATTCCTATGTTCTTTGGTCGTAATGATGCAAAAACTTACATGGAATGGGAATAGAAGACATATATAGTTTTTAATTGATGAGAATAGGATCATGGATTTGCCACATGTCGCATGAGGACAAACAATGAGAGTTAGAGAAAAGGAGCTTCGTGACATGTTCAATTACATGGACATGAAAGGATTGATATTGATCCCACAAGGACGTCAAGAAGCATTGAAGAAAGACTACAAGAGGTCTCTACAAATAGAAGGGGTTGAGAGAAGATGAAATGTGGAGAAGATGAAAACACTAGACGAGGATCGCTTGACTAGAGCAAATTCTCTGGATCAACGTGCTTTAGTTAGCTTATATTATTCAATTTTTCATTGTTGATTAATACTTATAAATAGGTGACCAATTGTATAAAATTTAACTAATTTTTAATCAATCGAGAGTGTCTTTTTCATGCTATTTATTGAGATTTAGAGAAATCAAATTCTTGGAGAGATTTTGACTGTTTACCGATTTATCAATACTAGATTACAATTGTTGTGGTATCATTTGTTAAGTCTGGAGTTTTTTAGTCGGAATGTAGTTGGAGTTTGTGGTGTCTTTATCTAAAGAAGACAGTTTGAGGTTCTATTATGGAGTCTACATCAATCTAAAGGTGAACTTTTTTTTCTTGTGGATGTTTCGATTCAACGATTGGGAAAGGAATTAGAAGAAATAAGAGTGAAAATTACGATGTCTAGACATCATACTGATTTTGGAAGTATGATCATTTCATATTATCATCGCAAGATGATAAATGGTTGTACATACATGTCTGAACACATAAAGATAACGTGAGAATCAAAGTGTGGTTGTTCAAGTTCATTTGAGAGGTATAATTTTACTATATTTGAGGATACGAGGGATACACCGATACAAAATTGAAATGAAAAACCGATGAGTGAACTTAGTGACTTATGATTGTTACATATCAAACAACTTGCATCTCCAAACGAGTTATATGTAATATCGGGTGTAGTGGCCGAGGACAATGGAGGGGGTTGATGATTTATAAGATGAATATGATGATGGTGTGTAACACCATTGCGTTGGTCTTGTTCATAATCTCCGACCAACGATTCATTATCTCTCATTTCAACAATTTCCATTAGAATTGGTCCTCTCGTGTCGTCATTCCACCCTTTCACCAATTCCAACCACTTTCATTTGTTTACTTGTGTTTCTCTTCAAATTCAACATTGTTAGAAGGTAGATTTCACAATTTTGGTTATGTTCGATTTTGCTTGATTATTGTATAGTTATGTTACTTCATATTACTCGGTTTGCATGTTTTAGATGTAACTGAAGTTAATTTTAGTTATGTTACTACAAACTCACCACATTTTTTATATGAATATCGATAGATTTTCAAGATTTAGATTCACTTAGACTGGATTTAGGGTTCCATTAAGGTATAATTTCAGTTTAGGTATAAATTTTTGTTTAGAGTTAGGTTTAGGATTCGGTTTTGATGCGATTAGATTCGATGTAGGATTCAGGTTAGGTAGGAATTTCAGTTAGTTTAAATTGGTAAAGATCACTTTAGATCAATTAAGGTCAATTTAGTTTGGAGTTGGAATTGGGATTGACATCGAGGTTGGTATATGGTTGGTTTAATATCTAATTATTTTTTCATTTGAACGCATGACTAATCAATCAGATGGTCGTAGTTCCAATAATTCATACTCTTTGCGGATTCCGAGTCTTATGGGGAGTCCGAACGCTCGAAGTGGTTCACAAACACACAGTTCATCGGTCATCCCACCTCGCTCTACGGTGCCATCGCAACGATAGTTGACATTGTCATTTTGTAGCATCGACGAGCTGCTTGGAATGATCGTTTTCGTATCATGGTAGTTCCAAACATTGATGAATTGTTGCTCATCATGATCGTACGTTTAAGCGTTGGTTACATCCGAACAAAATGTTGAACTTGGATGGTAAACCAATGTATTGGTAAATTTTTTACATTATAACTAATTTTCATTATTACATTTAGTTTTATTTAACTAATTAATTTTTTATAAGTTTGATAGTGATGCTATAGTCAAGTCATTCATTACCTGATGCATCAAGGTGAACTATTTCAGACTGCACATGGGCTAGATGTCTACGCCGAAGTCCTCTAAAGATTATTGGTAGATTGTTTTGTGGTAAGTTATAATTTCAAACTTATAAATTAATATTTATAATTAAAGTTTTTTATGTCGTCACTTAACTTAGTTTATGATCAGTGGAAGGATCTAGTTAAGAAACGCCACAACTCACTTATGACGATCCAAAAAGATAATTAGCTCGCCAATCCCCATTCCAAATAGTGTCGTTCGGATTTTATCACTCTGAGATTTAGGAGGTACTTGTCGCACATTGGTTGGTTGAGTTTAAGATGTTCGAGCGGAGCAAGAAAGCAAAGAGAATGTGAAAAACTTCCATTGAAGAAGCCGGCCGTGAAGGGTCACCTCCACGTAGCTAGTTAGCAGGCTGAGGTCTCGTTCGTTAACGAAATTAACCAGACAAATCGCTCCACCAACTAAGAACGGCCATGCACCACCACCCATAGAATCAAGAAAGAGCTCTCAGTAGTGGGAATTTTCTCTCTCTAAAATTTTCTCTCTCTAGGGCTCTCTCTAGAGAGATTGGATTTTTCACGACGGTAGGGTATTAGGGCTCCTTCCCGGCGGCGGCGATTCCGGTGGTCCTTCTCCGGCGGCTCCACCTTACATCGGCGACGGTCTGTGGTCGGAGCAGCTACCCACGGAGTGAGAACGGCTCTGTTGGCGTTCGCGAAAAAACCCAGATTTTCCAATATCCGCTCGACTCTGCTCCAGACTACTTCTTCTTCACGTGGGCATCCATCCGACGGCGGCTGGCCCCCCCGGGTTCCCCAGAGGGGTGCCGGAGTCGGAACCTAGTGTGGGGTGCTCCTCCGGCTACGGCGGGGGGAGTTTCTGCAGAGATTTTCGGGTTGCTGATATGGAGGTTCCTAGGGTGCGACGGAAGGAGCCTCTGCCTCTGCTTCTGCTGTAACTGGGCTATTGGTTCTTCTCCCGCAAGTGAAGTGGGATAATTCTCCGGCGGCTGGGTTGTGTGCTCTGCTTGCAGATTGTGGTTCGCGAAGGGTCTGGGTTCGATTCTAAGCTGGGTTTTTTCTGGATTAGTTTGAGATTGGTCTGCAGGTGGAGGCTGGTCTGTTGCTGCAGGCTGCGGTTAGTGCTGTCACAGCTTCTGGATTTCGACATTGCTGTTACAGCTTCTGGATTAGTGCTGTTACAGTTTCTACGATTAGTGCTGCTACAGTTTCTGGTTTGTCCTGGATTTCGACATTTGCTGGAATTTGCTGGTTTTCAGGTTGCTGGATTTTGCTGGTTTCTGGAATTTACGATCTGTCTGGTTCCTGGAATTTGCGACTTGTCTGGTTTCTGGAATTTACTGGTTTTCTAGGATTTGCTGAACTGCCGAACTGCTGCACCACGTTTCTGGATTTTGGCTCTTACGGGATTCTGGTTTCTGGATTTCGCCGAACTGCCGAACTACTGCACCACGTTTCTGGATATTGGCTCTAACGGAATTCTGGGTTTCTGGTTTCTGGAATTGGCTGAACTGCTGAACTGCTGCTGCACTACGTTTCTGCTCGAAACTGCAGAATAAGACTTACGGTTACGGAAGATACATGGCAAGGAAAAGCAACTCAGGGGCACATCGCGGTCCTAATGGCCAATACGTTAAAGACGACACGGCAAGTAAATCTACGACCAAGGAAGGTCCAAGTATTGCCGGTGATGCCAAACGCAAAGCCAAAGGAAAAGGAAGTAAGAAGGAAGCGAAGAAAGTCTCACCCGAGGAAGAGATAAACCCAACAACATCCAAGACAAACCCGACGGGACTAGATAATGAGGTAACCCCCATGGAAGCAGAGAAGCAGCTATCAATACTCCCGTTGGTGACCTGGAAATCGCAAATGAGGAAATGGCAGTATTAGATGGCGACGTCCTATTGGAGGGAGCGATGGACTATCAGGCGGAATTCCCCCCTTTACCGCCAAGCAATGCCGGGAAATCCGGAGCAACGAAAGGAGTGGAAGTCACGGCTGGTACTGAGGAAGAGGGTGGAAGGAACATGTCAGCGGCAGCCAATAACGAACTCAACCGACCAAACGAACCTCATGGAACAAAGAATGCCCAAGACAACAAGGCCACCACGGCTACCCCCCGACCCAACGCATGGGCTGCGGGCACAAAGAAAATTTTCATGAACGCTGGGGTAGGGGGCAAACTTGCATATACAAAACCGACCTCTAGCAGAGCATCCATAAGGGTAAGCGAAGGATTACCCAAACAAACGGTTTGGGGATGGGCGTTGCTAGGACAATACGTGGGCTACCCACCGAGTCACTTTCTAATCAATGCCATGATGAAACAATGGGGAGTACGGTGTAAATATCGAGTTGAGGAAGGATGGTTCTTCTTTCAATTTGAAACGGAAGAAGCAAAGGACAAAGTGCTTAAAGGGGGTCCATACTTCATCTACGACAAACCCATGATATTAAAGAACATTCCGGACAAATTTGCGTTCAACCGTAGGGACATTGCCATGGTCCCCCTTTGGATCCGATTTTTCTGGACGCAAGACATATTGGGCAGAATTGCCTCGCATGTAGGCACCCCACTATTTACGGATCCAATCACTGAAGGACGGCGAAGGGGATCTTATGCCCGATGCTTAGTAGAGGTAAATTTTGCGGCGCCAATAACCCGTGAGATCCCCGTCGAGTTTGATGATGGAGAGGAACTATTATGTTCTATTTTGATTGAGAATGAACCTAAGTATTGCACCAATTGCTGCTCCTTTGGACATGAGATCGAGCTATGCCCGTTCAAGGAGAAGAAGGAGTTGAAAGGCAAACGAGTAAGGGAAGCTAAGACGGGAACCAAGGAAGGAACCGCGGATGTAACTAATCAGGTGACGGGTAATACTCCTTCGGACCCTACGGAGAAACAGAAGGAATCGAAGGCTGCTGTCCAACAGAGCAACTCGGGTCTGCCGAAGTCGCAACAACTGAAGATGCAACCTACAAAGCCGGCAACACCAACAGGGCCGAAGACCACCGCCAAGGCTCCTGGGAACAATGGCGTGGATATGGCCAAGGTGGATAAGCAAGAGGGGAGTGGCGAGAATAGCAGACCCCTTGCTGCCACAGTTGACGACGGGGCTGTCACTAACAGCTCAAAGGGTGCAGATAGCTCCGAGGGATCGGAAGCGAGTAGCACTGCGGGGCTGGAAGAGGATAGTTCTGATGGATCGGATGACGACGGGAACGATATGGGGCAACCTGCGGCTAACTGGCGAGTCTGTCACTGCGAGTAGTGGTAGACACACGGCTAGTGGGGAGACGAACTCAACAAATGAGGCACGGTCGGATGAAGATGGAGCCAAGGAAGAAGGGGAATGCACTCCGTTTACAACAGTGTCAGTGTCAAAATCAAAGCGGAACAAGAAGCGGGGCGAAATTCAGGTAGCACAATCTCTACCGCAAGTGGTCATAGGTTTAAAAGCGACACAATTGTCGACGGGAGCATCACATCTACGTAAGGGCACTAGAGAGGAGGGAGGACAAAGCAATGGTAAATTGCTTACATGAAGATCTTATCATGGAACATACAAGGGCTTGGCCAAGCCCTGAAACAAAATGGTCTTAAGGAGGTAATTCGAAAAACCCATTCTTGTATAGTAGGTCTTTATGAAACAAAGTGCGCTACACTCAATGTGGCTAACGTGATACGTCGAGTTGCTCCGGGTTGGAAGTTTGTCTCAAACTTCGACCTAGACCCGCGCGGCCGTATTCTAGTCACTTGGGATAGTGACTTTGTGGATTTAGAGGTCCTAAGTTACTCCATACAGCACATAGGTTTTAGAGTTACTTGTAGAACTACCGGAACACTTTTTGGAGCATGTTTCATATATGGTTTACACACTGTAGTCGATAGACGGGCAATCTGGAATCATGTAGATGTGTTACTGCATTCGCATTTCATGCCTTGGATTGTTTTAGGAGATTTCAACTCGGTCATGAGTGCCGAGGAAAGGGTTAACGGTGCACCGGTTTCGATGTACGAGTGTAAGGACATGGTGGATGCGTGTCACCGCCATAGTCTTGTGGATGCACCGTGCTCGGACTCGAACCCGTTAACCTGGACCAATGGCACCGTCTGGAGCAGACTCGATCGTGTGCTGGTTAACCCGGCATGGTCGGGCTCTGCCTTTGCATGTGATACTAATTTCCTCGACGAGTGGCACCTCTCGGACCACAAGCCGAGACTTGTGTCATTGTGCAGGTTACAGGAATCAGGGAGGAAGTATTTCAAATTCTTCAATATGTGGACAGCCCACCCAAAGTTCGAGGAGATCGTTAAAGAGGGATGGAAAGCCAACGTTAGGGGGACTTACCAGATCAGACTATCAAGGCTACTCAACGGACTCAAGTTGCCCCTAAAGGCACTCAACCAGCAAGAATTCAGCCACATCTCTGCTAGAGCTAAGGAGGCAAACGAAAAGCTGACTCGAGCTCTTGAGGATTGCCGACTACACCCGGATTCCAGGGAGGCGAGAAACAGTATGGAGGAAGCTAAAGTCACGGCACAACGACTGAATGAAGCAGAAGTGAGTTTTCTGAGCCAATTAGCTAAGTCTAACCACCTTATTAAGAGTGACAAATGCACTAAATATTTTCATGCATTGATGAAGGTACACGAGAGACGTAACCACATAGCAGCCATTACCAAACGGGACGGCACGCAGACGCACTCCACAGAAGAGGTGGTGGATGAATTCGTCGGCTTCTACAGGGGACTATTCGGATCCACGGTCAATGTTACACTCCCAAACACGGATGAGATCGCGGGTGGAGGTCGTTTCTCGGAGGCTGACCAGCTCTTTCTAGTATCCCCGGTCTCGGTCAAAGAGATCAAAGACACCCTTTGGTCAATGGGTGAGGACAAATCCCCGGGCCCGGATGGCTTTTCCGCAAAGTTCTTCAAGAAAACATGGGAAACAACGGGTGCGGAGGTGTGTGCGGCTGTGAAGCAGTTTTTCATCAATGGGAAACTCCTAAGGCAACTCAACCACACGGTCATTGTCATCATCCCCAAAACCGACGCCCCATCCCGAGTTGAGCACTACCGACCCATATCTTGCTGTAACATTATTTACAAGATTATCACCAAGATCATGACATCGCGCCTAGCGAGATGTCTTGGTCCACTGATTGACCCGGCCCAAAGCGCCTTTGTGGAGGGTCGGCTCCTTGCGGATAACGTTTTTCTTGTGCAGGAACTACTCAGGAGATATGAGGTCAAGTGGGACACTAAGCGATGTTTCCTCAACGTGGACCTGGCCAAGGCTTACGACACAGTATCCTGGGAGTTTGTGAGATTCGCGCTCGAGCATCTGGGAACCCCACCTTTGTTCGTGGACTGGGTCATGGAATGCATCTCAACGGCCACCTACTCGGTCAAAATCAACAAGACTCTCCACGGCTTTTTCCCTGGCAAACGAGGACTCAGACAAGGGGATCCACTCTCGCCCCTTCTCTTTGTGATGTGCATGGAGATATTCTCGAGGCTGGTGAAGAAAGAAACATACAGGGACGTATTTTCCTTTCACCAACATTGCGCACCCCTCCGATTATCACATCTCATTTTTTCCGATGACATTGTGATGTTTTGTCGTGGTGATGCAGGGTCGATCGAAGTGTTATTAAGATGTCTGGACAGGTTTAGCACTATGTCAGGGCTTCGGGTCAACGCGGGCAAATCTTCGATGTTCCTTGCTTCGGTTCCAGCACAGGAACGGGAAAGTCTACTTGGAGCTTCGGGGTTTAAGGAGGGAGTTTTCCCGTTCCGGTACCTGGGGATTCCAATCGGTCCGGCTGGCCTGAAACGAATCCATTTCCAGCCCCTCCTTGACAAGATTGGCGCCTACCTCACTGGGTGGGCCAAGAAGACTATCTCTTTCGCGGGGAGAAGAGAACTCATTGGGTCGGTGCTCCAGGGTAGTGCGGGTTTTTGGCTATCTATGGTGCCCATGCCCAAGTGCGTCCTTCATGGACTGATTTCGATATGCCGAGGGTTCCTGTGGAAGCATCCAAGAGTGAGATGGACGGAGTTGTGTGTCCCGAGGAGGGAAGGAGGCCTGGGCCTTCTGGATTTTGGCGTATGGAACAAGTGCTTCATGATGAAGAACTTGTGGCACATTGTGGAGCAGCGGGACAACTTATGGGTAAGATGGGTATACCACCGATACCTGACTCACCGAGGGCCGATGGAGTGGACGGCCCATAGGCGGGACTCCCCCCTCATCAAGGCGATCCTACAAGCGAGAGACACAATCAACAACATTGAAGGACTAGAGACAGGTGTCGAGGACACAATGGCAGAGTGGTGCGAAGCGGGAAGATTTAAGGTATCTAAGGCGTATGAAGCCACCCGGCCTAGGAGGGAGGTAGTCAGCTGGTCGAAGGTTGTGTGGCCTGCGCATAGCACACCGAAACATTCCTTCATCCTGTGGTTGGCGACTAAAGATAAGTTACCCACTCTTGATCGACTTTATTTCTTACAAACTGAACCCAATTGCAGGCTGTGCAACCGGCAAGTAGAGACGCATGAGCACATTTTCTTCACGTGTGAATACACCGCATCAATATGGAACCCGGTGTGTGACTGGCTCCGTATATCACGCTCCATATCGACCCTTCAGGCTGCACTCGCCTGGCTACAGGGGTTTGCTAGAAGGGATGATGTTCTATCGAAGGCCCGCGTCCACTCACTCGCGACAACGGTCTACCATATCTGGATTGCCAGGAACGCGTGCATTTTTTACAACAATCGAATCCCACAGGAGGTTATAACCAGATCGATTGTAGACCACGTTTTGCTTCTCCTTCGGGACAGGTTCCCCGCGGTATCCTTAGATACACTGCGGACTCGCCAATAGGCCGATTAGATGTATTTGTATTTATGGTTTGTTTCGCGTACGAATGTTGTTTCCTTTTGGTCGATGTCTGTATGGTCATATGTTGCAGGGGCACTCTTTTCCCTCGATGTCTGGTTTTCCCACGGGGTTTTTCCGACATTGAGGTTTTAATGAGGCCCGGGGTATCATGTGCCCTGCTCTCACAGCTGCAACATGTTCTTTTGCGAGTTTGTATTCCCGGTCCATCATGCTACGGGACAGTATGGGTGACCTGCGCGTTATCTCGTACGTTCTGATAGCCTGATTATGTACATGACTCTTTTCCCATTATTGGGACACACCTAATACGAATTAACTTCAAACCAAAAAAAAAAGAAAGAGCTCTCAGCATCAAGAAAGAGCTCTCAGTGACATTTTCTCTCTCTAAAATTTTCTCTCTCTAGGGCTCTCTCTAGAGAGATTGGTTCTTCACGACGTTAGGGTGTTAGGGCTCCTGCCCGGCGGCGACGATTCCGGTGGCCCCTCTCCGGCGGTCCCACCTAACCTCGGCGGCGGTCCTTGGTCGGAGCAGCTACCTATGGCGTGAGAACGGCTCTGTTGGCGCTCGCGAGAAAAAAACCCAGAATTTCCAGTCATCGCTCGATTCTGCTCCAGACTGCTGCTTCTCCAGGTGGGCATCCATTCGACGGCGGCTGCCGCCTTTGGCCTACCAGAGGGGCGTGGTGGTCGGAACCTAGCGTGGGGTGCCCCTCCGGCAGCGGCGGGAAGTTTCTGCGGTAGAGCTTGTTTAAGGTTGCTATCATGGGAGGTTCCTAGTGTGCGACGGAAGGAGCCTCTGCTTCTGATGTAATTGGGTTTTGGGTTCTTCTGAAAATTCACCGGCGGTTGGGTTGTTGCTTGCTCTGTTGCAGATTGTGTTTCGCGCAGGGTTGATTGTGTTTGCTCTGTTTCTGGTGGAGGCTGTGCTGTGTCTGTTTGTGGTTTTGTTAGGCTGTGCTCTGCGCAGGGTTGATTGCGTTTGAACTGCAGGACCACGTTTCTGGAATTTATTTTGCTGAACTGCTGGAATTCAGGAATTGCCGAATCAGGGAACTGCTGGAAATCAGGGAACTGCTGGTAACGTTTCCTGCAGGGTTGCCAGATTCGGGTTGCTACTGTTATTGGTGCGGAGGTGACAAGGAAACTAGCGAGTATGGGAAGGAAAGAAAAGAAAGGAGCTACTGCTGTACCCCGCGGTCCTAACGGACAATTCGTAAGGGATGGTGCCGCGAGTAAATCTACGACCAAGGAAGGTCTAAGTGTCGCGGATGCTCCTAATGGGCGGAAAGTGAAGGAGGCTATGACTATCCTAGGAACAACAAATCAAACTATGACTACGGTATCTCCAACAAATAGTATGGCCAAGGGTGATGCGGTCACCCATGACATGGACATTGCGCAAGAGGAGGTGGCAACGATGGATGGTGATGTCCACTCGGAGGGGGAGACGGACTATCAAGCTGCCTTTCCGCCCCTTCCGGCAAGTGCTATAGGAACTAAGGGTACACCGGTGATCAAGGGTGACAAGGGTAGTAAGGGTGGAAGTGAAACTGGAAATGAGATTGATAGTGGAAAGGGGAATAACACTGGCGTAAAGGCTATGGAGGACCAGGAATCAACTAAACGAAACAGCGCTGACATCACACATGGTCAAAAGCGAAGCACGGAAGTACCTCGGACAAACGCATGGACTCTAGGCTCGAAAAAGATCTTCATGAATTCGGGTGTAGGCGGCAAACTTCACTACACGAAACCGACGTCCCAGCGAGAGACTATCAAAGTTAGTGAAGGCCTACCGAAGCAATCGGTTTGGGGATGGGCGCTTCTGGATCAATATGTAGGCTACCCTCCAAGACATCTATTCATTAACACTATGATGAAGTCGTGGGGAGTGAGATCCAAATATCGGGTTGAAGAGGGGTGGTACTTCTTCCAATTCGAATCCGAAGAAGACAAGGATAAGGTGCTTCGTGGAGGACCCTATTTCATTCACGATAAACCCTTACTACTCAAGAATATACCGGATAAATTCGCCTTCAATCGCAGGGATATAGCTACAGTTCCACTGTGGATTAGGATCTTCGGTCTTTCGAGGAATTTCTGGACTGCAGAAATTCTTGGTAGGCTTGCATCCCATGTAGGTACCCCATTGTTTACAGACCCAGTAACGGAGGGGCGACGAAGGGGGGCTTACGCTCGATGCCTTGTGGAGATTAATTTTGCAGCACCAATCGTTCGTGAAATCCCTGTGGTGTTTGATGACGGAGAGGAAATCCTTTGCTCCATTTTGATTGAAAATGAGCCTGGAGCTGCGAATGCGGGTATTACGTTAGAACCGAAAGATTTGGATAAGGGGAACAGATCAAGGATCATGGCACCGTCTGAATTGAAAAAGATGAGGACAGAGAAGGCCAAAACCAGCTCGGTCCAGGTAACATCCATGAATGTAGCCGCTAATGACCTTGGACAGGAAAGCGAGGACGTGATTAAGGTGGACATAAGCGAGGGCGAGGCCAAGGACGACGAAATAGAAGTGGTTAGTTCTGAGGACCTGGATCATACCGAGGAATCCACAGGCGACGGGAGTGATAGTGAGGAACCCGAGGCACAAGACTCTGACAGCGAAAGCAGCAGCGATCAAGGGACAAGCGAGGCGACGACTCCAACGGAAAATGCAAGGATGGAGGAGGAGGAGACCAAGGAAGAAGGGGAGTGGACTCCGGTTTTGGCCTTACCCAAGAAGAGGAATGAGCACCGCGACAAGGTAAGGATGGAATTAACACAGCCAGTGGTTTTAGGTCTGCAAGCCACCCGATGGCCGACGACCTCAAAGCCTTGTCATAAGGGCACTAAGGATGGAGGAGGGAGGGATAACTCCAAATTGCCTCTATGAAGATCTTATCGTGGAACATCCAAGGGCTCGGCCACGCCCTGAAACAAAGAGGCCTCAGGGAGGTAATTCGAAAAACCCAAGCTTGCATTGTAGGTGTGTTTGAAACGAAATGTGCAGGGCTTAATGTGAGAGGTCTCGAAAAACCCAAGCTTGCATTGTAGGTGTGTTTGAAACGAAATGTGCAGGGCTTAATGTGACTAATTTGATGCGACGTGTGGCGCCGGGCTGGGAGTTTGTTTCAAACTTTGAGCTGGACCCGCGCGGCCGCATTTTAGTCACATGGGACAGCAATTTCGTGGATTTAGAAATCATTAGTTCGTCCATACAACACATAGGCTTTAGAGCGTCTTGTAGAACTACTAATGTGCATTTTGGCATCTGTTTCGTATATGGATTGCATTGTGTTACAGATAGGAGACAAATATGGAATCATGTAGATAACCTAATAAATTCATACCCGATGCCTTGGATTATATTAGGAGACTTTAACTCTGTTATGAATGCTGAGGAAAGGGTCAATGGTGCGCCGGTGTCGATGTATGAGTGTAGGGATATGGTTGATGCTTGTCGTCGCCATGGTCTTGTTGACGCACCATGCGCGATATCGAACCCATTGACCTGGACCAATGGTAATGTTTGGAGTAGACTTGACCGTGTACTGGTTAATCCTGCATGGTCAAGCTCTCCGTTTGCTTGTGACACTGACTTTCTCGACGAGTGGCACCTCTCGGACCACAAGGCGGGACTTGTTTCTATGTGCAGGATACAGACCACAGGGCGGAAATACTTCAAATTCTTCAACATGTGGACTGGTCATCCAAGATTCGCGGAGATAGTCAGGGAAGGGTGGAATGCTAATGTCAGAGGAACGTATCAATTCCCAGTTTCCAAGCTGCTCTAGGGTCTTAAGGCTCCACTTAAAGCCCTTAACCAACAAGAGTTCAACCATATCTCCGCGAGGGCTACTGAGGCGAACGCTGCCCTAACAAGGGCTCTTGAG
>CM071872.1:35864686-35883618 GCA_036759665.1 Gynandropsis gynandra | reverse complement strand
TCGATGGGTGATGACAAATCACCTGGTCCGGACGGCTATTCTGTCAAGTTCTTTAAAGCGACATGGGACACGACGGGACCTGAGGTTTGTGCGGCGGTCAAGGAATTTTTCACAAACGGGAAACTTCTGAGACAGCTCAACCATACCATCATTTCAGTCATCCCTAAAGTTGAATCACCTTCACGAGTTGAGCATTTCTGCCCTATCTCCTGTTGCAATGTGTTGTATAAGATTATTACAAAGATCATGACACTGCGCTTAGCGCGGTGTCTTGGTCCTCTGATTGACCCGGCCCAAAGCGCCCTTGTGGAGGGCTGGCTCCTTGCAGACAACGTTTTTCTTGTGCAGGAACTGTTGCGGAGATATGAGGTCAAGCGGGATACCAAGCGCTGTTTTCTAAACGTGGACTTGGCTAAGGCGTACGACACAGTATCATGGGAGTTCGTAAGATTCGCGCTCACCCAGCTAGGGACCCCTCCCACCTTCGTCAACTGGGTCATGGAATGTATCTCGTCAGCCACCTACTCCGTCAAGATCAACAAGGCGCTTCATGGCTTTTTCCCAGGGAAGCGAGGACTTAGACAGGGGGATCCCCTCTCACCTCTCCTTTTTGTCATCTGCATGGAGATATTCTCTAGACTGGTCAAGAGGGAGACGAACAGGGATGCATTTTCCTTTCATCAGCATTGCTCGGCTCTCCGGCTAACGCACCTTATATTTGCTGATGACATTGTAATGTTTTGTCGTGGTGATGCAGGGTCGGTGGGAATCCTCCTTAGATGCCTGCAGAGGTTTGGAGTTATGTCAGGGCTTGAGGTGAACATGGGTAAATCCTCTATATTCTTGGCTTCCGTACCAGATAGAGAGCGAGAAGCCTTGATCAGAGCCTCGGGGTTCAGGGAAGGCGTGTTTCCGTTCAGGTATCTGGGTATACCGATAGGACCGACGGGTCTCAAAGCTATCCATTTCAAGCCCCTCCTGGACAAGATTAGCATCTACCTCACGGGCTGGGCTAAGAAGACCATCTCCTTTGCGGGAAAACGGGAACTTATAGGGTCAGTATTACAGGGGAGTGCAGGTTTCTGGCTATCCATGGTCCCTATCCCGAAGGGAGTCCTCCACAGCCTCATATCCATCTGCCGCGGATTCCTTTGGAAGCATCCTAGAGTGAAGTGGGCAGATTTATGCATCCCTAGGAGAGAAGGGGGTATTGGGCTTCTGGATTTTAGTTCATAGAACCAATGCTTCATGATGAAGAACTTGCATCACATTATAACCCAACGGGACAGCTTGTGGGTGCGGTGGGTACATCACAGATACCTGACACGGTTAGGACCCTTGGAATGGATAGTCCACCGACGAGACTCTCCTCTGATCAAGGCAATATTACACGCTCGGGACACGATTAGTGACCTTGAAGGGAGAGAGGCTACCATTGAAGACACGTTGGAGGAGTGGAGTGATATGGGCAAGTTCAGAGTATCCAAGGCTTATGAAGGCATTCGACCCCGGAGGGGGGTGATGAGTTGGGCGAGAGTAGTGTGGGCTGCGCATAGTACGCCGAAGCACTCCTTCCTGTTGTGGCTGGCGACAATCGGTAAGCTCCCTACTCTTGACAGACTTCACTACTTACAGCTCGATCCTAGATGCAGGCTATGTGGACAGGGGATCGAGACGCATGACCACCTCTTCTTCTCGTGCGATTTTACTGCTTCCATCTGGGATCCGGTTTGCGACCGCTTCCGCATCCCACGCTCCATCACGACTATTCAGAGCGCACACGTATGGCTTAGGGAACATGCTAGACGGGAGGACTGCCTCTCTCAGGCCCGTGTTTACGCCCTCTCCGCCTCGGTCTACCACATTTGGAGAGCTCGGAATTCTTGCGTTTTCGATAATAATCGCATTCCGCACGAGGTAGTTTCAACACAGATTGTCAGCCACATTATGCTCGTACTTCAGGATAGATTTACTGCGGCTACTATGGAGACCCTACGGATTAGGCCATGAGTTCATTGATGCGGATGGTATGTTGCCAGTTCACGCTATTGGGTCACGCTGTTATGTTCATGTTGTACATGTCCTTTGTTTCGTTTTGGTCCTATGTTTCTTGTATGTTAGTGCATGGTCAGGCGTCGCAGGGGTACTCTTTTTTCCTCAATGACCGATTTTGCCCACTGGGTTTTACGGCATTGAGGTTTTAATGAGGCCCGGGGTGATCTGTGCCCTGCTCGCATAGCTGCGACATCATCAGAGTCTGTATCCTCGTTTGTGCATTGTTCTGTCATAGGTTGTATGTCACGGCATAGCTTGGGTGACCTGCGTGTTATCCCATATATGCTGAGGGCCTGACCATTGTATCTGTTCTTGACATTTTCCCGCCTTTGGGACACATCTATACGAATTTACTTTCCACCAAAAAAAAAGAAAGAGCTCTCAGTATCAAGAAAGAGCTCTCAGTGTTTTTTCTCTCTCTAGGAGTTTCTCCCTAGGGCTAAACGGCGGCTGCCTGCTTTCTGGCTCTCTGGCGAAGGTTCCTCCAGACGGTGAGGTTAGGTGGTGGCGGGTTACCCCTCCTACGGTGGCTGCACTGTAGGAGTTCCACGGTGCACGGTGCTGTTACGTACTGCTGTAACATGTAACACGCATTGATGCGGTGGGTGAGTGTGGAGGTGGCTGAGCTCACGTCGACGTTTCTGTAGTGTTGTTGAAGCATACCAGAGACGACGTGCCTGAGCAACACCACCGGTTTGGGTTCCGACCGAGGGGAGAAGCCGGAGAAGCCGTAGACGCATCCGATACGGTTCAAGAAACCGTACGGGGTGTTACACATACGTTCAAGGGCTTGTCGTTTCCACTGGTGCTGGGTGTAGTGCACCATTGGTGACGAAAGTCACCTCTGGCGCACCGGGCTCTACCGGCGGCGGCGGCAGAGCACTACCGGAAGTATAGAATTTGGGTTTCAACATGAAAGATTAGTGACGGCGGCGGATTCAGGGTTCTAGGGTTTCTAGGGTTTTGCTAGGCGGAACCCTAGGTGCTCTCTAACAGGGCTGGGTCGACGGCAAAGGGTTTTTCGGCGCACTGCAGGTGGAAGGAGGTTTGGATTCAAACAGAATCGGGTTTTTGGGTGTTCGGGAATTCTGGGGTTTCTGGGATACCATCGTGCTTCTGAAACTGGTTCCGACTGCTGCTTCGTTGGACCCTAGCTTTAGGTCTGCTCCTGGTTCGTCAAAATTCTGGTTTCTGGATTACAGCAGGTGGTGGTTCCGGCTTCGGCATTGGTTTTGGAGGGCTGTTCTGTTTCTCGATTCTGATCTGCACAGTGCAGGCTTCTGGGTTGTGCGGTGCGTTCAAAGCTGGGTTTTGGGATTCTGTCGTGTACCTGGAACAGGTTTCGGACTGCTTGTACGTCGAATCCTAGCTCTAATTCTGTTTCTGGTCTGCAAACATTCTGGTTTCTGGTTGCTGCGGGGTGTGTTTCCAGCTAAGGCATTGGATTTCTGGAGTGTCGGTGTCTGTTTCTCGCCTCTGCTCTACACGGTGATGTATTCTGGGTTTGTGTTGCACATAACAGCTGGATTCTGGGCTACTGGGACTGTTAATCTGCGTTTCTGGATCGAGAGTTGGTTGCTGGATTGTTTGTTCGTGGAGCTGGTTACAGGTTACAGGTTTCTGGTCGATAATTGCAGTTTACTTTTTTCAGACATCCAGACTCAGTCACGCGGACGGTAATCTGTTTAAGGCGACTCCTGCAGTCTACTGGTGTTTGGGCGGCAAGTGACATTAGTGGTATGGTGAAGAAATGAGCATCCGGTGCCCCCCGCGGCCCAAACGGTCAGTTCGTGCGCGACGGCCCCGCAAGTAAATCTACGACCAAAGAAGGTCCAAGTGTTGCGGGTGCTTCAATTGCGCGTAAGCTGAAGGATGTGACGACGGAAACTCCGGCCAACAGTAGGGAGATAGGTGATACTGCCCCCATGACTTGGATATAGCGCAAGATGAGATGGCAACAATGGATGGTGATGTCTTCTCGGAGGGGGAGATGGATTATCAAGCTGATTTTTCGTCTCTACCGGTAAGTGTTGTAGGAAAAAAGGACATACTGGCGGTGAAGGGTGATAAGGGTAGTAAGGGCGGCAGTGAAATTGGAAATGGGAACGACAATGGTAAGAGGAACACAACCGGCATGGATACAAAGGAGAATCACAACTTAATTGAACGGAACGGCGTGGACATCACACATGGACAGAAGCTAAGCGCTGCCGCACCTCGGACAAATGTTTGGACATCCGGCTCAAAAAAAGATTTTCATGAATTCGGGAGTCGGCGACAAACTTCATTACACTAAGTCGACGTCCACGCGCGCGACCATAAAAGTTAGTGAAGGCTTACCGAAGCAGTCGGTTTGGGGATGGGCTCTGTTAGGTCAATATGTTGGCTACCCCCCAGGACATCTTTTAATAAACACTATGATGAAAGCGTGGAGAGTGAGGTCCAAATACCGGATGGAGGAGGGTTGGTACTTCTTCCAATTCGAATCGAAAGAAGACAAGGACAAGGTGCTTAGAGGAGGCCCCTACTTCATACATGGTAAACCTTTATTGATAAAGAACATCCTGGACAAATTTGCTTTCAATCATCGGGATATAGCCACTGTTCCACTGTGGATCCGTATTTTCGGTCTCCCAAGGAATTTTTGGACAGCGGAGATTCTTGGTCGGCTTGCCTCCCATTTAGGTACCCTATTGTTCACCGACCCAGTAACGGAGGGGCGACGAAGGTGGGCTTACGCCCGATGCTTGGTGGAGATTAACTTTGCTGCGACAATAGTTCGTGAAATCCCTGTGGAGTTTGATGACGGGGAGGAACTTCTATGCTGCATCTTGATCGAAAACGAGCCAAAGTACTGTGTCACCTGTTGCTCCTTCGGACACGAGCACGAGACATGTTCATTCAAAGAAAAGAAAGACTTGATTGGACAAAGACCAAAGAAAATCTCCGGTTTGACGAAGGAAAGGACTGTGAACGGAGTTAACCCAGCGGTTGACGATACGGGTGCTGGCCCTAAGGTAGTACGAAAGGACTCGAAAGAGGCGAACCAATCAAATACTGCTGTCCCATCCAAAATGGAAAAGACGAAGCAGCAGCCACCCAATTCCAACTTGGTGGTTCGAGACGCGAATGCTGATCCCAAGGTAGCACAAAGGGTAACGAAAGAAGTGACTACAACAAGCACCGCGACCCCATCTATACCGGCAAGGAAGAAGAAGCAGCCATCCAAATCCAACCTGGCGGATGGAGACACGAATGTAGGTATTACGGTAGTACAAACGGAATTGGATAGGCGAACATGCCAAGCACCGTGGCCCCATCCAAACCGAAGAAGGTGAAGATGAAGACATCCAAATTCAGCTCGGCCCATTCATCAAGCACGAATGCGTCCGCTAATGATCTTGGAAAGAAGGAGGAGGACGTGACCAAAGTGGACGCCAGTGAGGGTAAGGCCGATAGTATAAATCCCCTCTCTAGCTCCAAGGATAACGGAATAGAAATGGATAGCTCCGATGACCCGGATCACAGCGAGGAATCCATAGATGATGGGAGTGATAGGGGGAACCCGAGACAACCGATACAGATTATGAGAGTAGCAGCGGTCACGCGACTAGCGGGGAGGCGATTCCAATAGAAGATGCAAGGACGGAGGAGGACGAGGCCAAAGAGGAAGGGGAGTGGACTCCCGTTGTGGCCTTATCCAACGCAAAGCGAAAGAAGCACCGGGACAAGGATAGGATGCAGCGAACACCGCCCGTGGTTCTAGGATTGAGGGCGACTAGATGGCCGACGATATCGAAACCTCATCGCAAGGGCACCAAGGATGAAGGAGAGAGGGGCAAACCCAAATTGCCTTCATGAAGATCCTATCGTGGAACATTCAAAGGCTCGGCCACGGCCTGAAACAAAGAGGCCTAAGGGAGGTAATTCGGAAAACCCAAGCTTGCATAGTAAGTGTATATGAAACAAAATGTGTTGGACTTAATGTGACTAATTTGATGCGACGTGTGGCGCCGGGCTGGGAGTTTGTCTCAAACTTTGAGCTAGACCCACGCGGCCGCATTCTAGTCACTTGGGATAGCAATTTTGTGGATTTAGAAGTCGTTAGTTCGTCCATACAACGCATAGGTTTTAGAGCGTCATGTAGGACTACTGGTGTGCATTTTGGCGTCTGTTTCGTATATGGTTTGCATTGCGTAGTGGATAGGCGACAAATATGGGATCATGTAGATAACCTATTGAATTCATACTTGATGCCCTGGATTGTCTTAGGAGACTTTAATTCTGTTATGAGTGCCGAGGAAAGGGTCAATGGTGCACCGGTTTCGATGTACGAGTGTAGGGATATGGTTGACGCCTGTCGTCGCCATGGGCTTGTCGACGCACCGTGCTCGATATCGAACCCGTTGACCTGGACTAATGGCACTGTTTGGAGTAGACTTGACCGTGTACTGGTTAATCATGCATGGTCAAGCTCTCCGTTTGCTTGTGATACTGACTTTCTCGACGAGTGGTATCTCTCGGACCTTAAGGCGGGACTTGTTTCATTGTGTAGGTTTCAGGCCTCAGGGAGGAAATACTTCAAGTTTTTCAACATGTGGACTGGCCATCCAAGATTTGCGGAGATAGTGAAGGAGGGGTGGGACGTTATTGTTAGGGGAACGTACCAATTCCGTGTATCTAAGTTGCTCCATGGACTCAAGGCGCCACTTAAAGCCCTCAACCAACAAGAGTTCAGCCACATTTCAGCGCGGGCTACTGAGGCAAATACTGCCCTAGCTCGGGCCCTTGAGGAGTGTCGGCTCAATCCGGACTCACAGGAAACGAGGCTTAGGATGGAGGAGGCCAAGGCAACGGCGAAGAGGCTGAATGACGCCGAAGGGAGTTTTCTAAGCCAACTCGCTAAGTCTAATCACCTGATTAAGAGTGATAAATCCACTAAATATTTCCATGCTTTGATGAAGGTGAATGGAAGGCGGAATCACGTCGCGACCATTACTAGACGGAATGGTACACAGATTCATTCCATGGATGATGTGGTCGCCGAGTTCGTGGATTACTACAAAGGGCTTTTCGAATCTACGGTGAATATCACGCTCCCGAACCCAAGCGAACTAGCTCATGGAGGCCGGTTCTCGGATGCAGATAGCCACCTTCTCACATCCCCTGTGTCGGTGAGCCAGATCAAAGAGGCCCTCTGGTCGATGGGTGATGACAAATCACCTGGCCCAGATGGCTATTCTGTCAAGTTCTTCAAAGCAACGTGGGATATGACGGGACTTGAGGTGTGTGCGGCGGTTAAGGAATTTTTCACGAATGGGAAGCTCCTGCGACAGCTCAATCATACCATCATCTCAATCATTCCCAAAGTTGAGACACCTTCACGAGTTGAGCACTATCGCCCTATCTCCTGTTGCAATGTTATATATTTGATTATCACCAAGATCATGACACTACGCTTAGCGCGGTGTCTTGGTCCACTGATTGACCCGGCCCAAAGCGCCTTTGTGGAAGGCCGGCTCCTTGCGGATAACGTTTTTCTTGTGCAGGAATTGCTGCGGAGATACGAGGTTAAGCGGGACACCAAGCGCTGCTTTCTAAACGTGGACCTGGCTAAGGCGTATGACACAGTATCGTGGGAGTTCGTCAGATTCGCGCTCACCCAGCTAGGGACCCCTCCCACTTTCGTTAACTGGGTCATGGAATGCATCTCTTCAGCTACCTACTCCGTCAAGATCAACAAGACGCTTCATGGCTTCTTCCCAGGGAAGCGAGGACTTAGAGAAGGGGACCCACTTTCACCCCTCCTCTTTGTCATCTGCATGGAGATGTTCTTGAGGCTGGTCAAGAAGGAGACGAATAGGGACACATTCTCCTTTCATCAACATTGTGCGACACTCCGATTATCGCACCTTATCTTTGCTGATGACATTGTAATGTTCTGTCGTGGTGACGCAGGGTCGGTGGGAGTCCTCCTTAGGTGTTTGCAGAGGTTTGGAGCCATGTTAGGACTTGAAGTGAATGTGGGCAAATCCTCTATGTTCCTGGCCTCGGTACCAGTTGAAGAGCGAGAAGCTTTGATTAGAGCCTCGGGGTTTAGGGAGGGAGTGTTTCCGTTCAGATACCTGGGCATACCGATAGGTCCGGCGGGTCTCAAAGCTAAACACTTCAAGCCCCTCCTAGACAAGATTAGTGTGTACCTCACTGGTTGGGCTAAGAAGACCATCTCTTTCGCGGGAAGGAGGGAACTCATCAGGTCAATGCTGCAGGGGAGTGCGGGCTTCTGGCTATCCATGGTTCCCATCCCAAAGGGAGTCCTCCATAGCCTCATATCCATATGCCGCGGGTTCCTATGGAAGCACCCTAGGGTGAAGTGGGTGGATTTGTGCATCCCCAGGAGAGAAGGGGGCATTGGACTTCTGGATTTTGGTGCCTGGAATCAGTGTTTCATGATGAAGAACTTGTATCACATTATTACCCAGCGGGACAGCTTGTGGGTGCGGTGGGTACATCACCGATACTTGACGCGGACAGGACCCTTGGAATGGATAGTCCACCGACGAGACTCTCCTCTTATTAAGGCAATATTACATGCTCGGGACACGATTAACAACCTTGAAGGGAGAGAGGCTACCATTGAGGACACGTTGGAGGAGTGGAGTGATACGGGCAAGTTCATGGTATCCAGGGCTTATGAAGACATTCGACCCCGTAGGGAGGTGGTGAGTTGGGCAAGAGTGGTGTGGGCTGCTCATAGTACGCCGAAGCACTCGTTCCTGTTGTGGCTGGCGACGATTGGTAAGCTACCTACTCTTGACAAACTCCATTACTTGCAGTTCGATCCTAGATGCAGGCTATGTGGACAGGGGATGGAGACACACGACCACCTCTTTTTCACGTGCGAGTTTACCGCTTCCATCTGGAATCCGGTATGTGACCGCTTCCGCATCCCACGATCCACCTCGACTCTACAGAGCGCACACTCATGGCTCAGGGAACATGCTAGGCGAGAGGACTGCCTTTCTCGGGCCCGTGTCTACTCCCTTGCAGCCTCGGTCTACCACATTTGGAGAGCTAAGAATGCATGCATCTTCGACAACAACCGCATTCCGCACGAGGTAGTTACCACACACATTGTCAGTCATGTCATGCTCATACTTCAGGAAAGATTTTCTGTGGCTACTGTGGGAACCCTACAGGTTAGCCTATGAGTTTCATTGATGCGGATGGTATGTTTCTGGCTCACGCTATTGGATCACGCTATTATGTTTCATGTTGTATATGTCCTTTGGTCCGTTGGTCCATTTGTTTCTTATATGTCATTTGTATGGTCAGGTGTCGCAGGGGTACTCTTTTTCTTCAATGACCGGTTTTGCTCATTGGGTTTTACGGCATTGAGGTTTTAATGAGGCCCGGGGCGATTTGTGCCCTGCTCGTATAGCTGCGACATGGTTAGAGTCTGTATCTTCGTTTTGTTCATTGGTCTGTCATTGGTTTGTATGTCACGGCAAAGCTTGGGTGATCTGCGTGTTATCCCATATATGCCGAGGGCCTGAACATTGTACTTGTAATTGACTTTTTTTCCGTCTCTGGGACACATTTATACGAATTTACTTTCACAAAAAAAGAGCTCTCAGTAAAAGAGCTCTCAGTATTTTCTCTCTCTAGGAATTTTCTCTCTCTAGAAATTCTCTCTAGGGAGAGAGACTTCTGGCGGTAGCAGATTAGGGTTTCTTCTGGCGGCGGCGGTTTTCCGGCGACTCAGCGTCCGGCGGTCCCTACCCACACCTCAACGGCGGTCCTCGTCCAATGTAGTGGTTCACGGTGTAGGGAGTGTTCGAACGTGCTCGTTCGCGAATAATCCAGGTTTCGTCTGAACTCCTTCCAGATTGCAACTCCTCCAGGTGCGCACCCCTCCGGCGGCGTCTGCCGCCTCTGGTGTACCTGAGAGGTGCGGCGGTTGGAATCCCTATGGTAGTGTTGAGGTGCATCGCCGGCAGCGGAGGTAAGGTTTTCTGCTGTAGTTTTGGAATTTGGATTCGCATACATGGAAGGCTCTTGAGCGGAGCGGAATTAGGGTTACTAGGCTCTGCTGGGTCTTGGTTTCAGTGACGGGTTTCGACCTTTCATTTAGTTTCTGGGTATCGAGCTCTGACTAAGATTTCAGCTCTGTTTCCTTTGAATCGGTGTTTCGGTTTCTGCTCTGTTTTCCCACAGTTCTGGTTTGGGTGGCTCTTTTGGTTCCCACGGTCCAGAACTGTCAAGGCTTAGAGCGGGGTCGTAGGCTGCTTGGTTCGTTCTCTGCATAGGATTCAGACAGCTCTCGCCCAGCTTCACGCCAGTATTTCCAACGGCTGGTTCTGGCACCCTGTTGCTGGTACTGGCTACGGTTGCTGTCCGAGGGTTAAGTTGGTGATTGCGGTTCCAGACTGGTGCTTGCAGACTGTGGGTAACTCTTATTCTGGGGGTTGCGACTTGGAATTGCTTCTGCGGTGGCTGCTGTTGGCTGAGTGGCTGCTTCAGGGATCAGATTGTTGACTACGGCTGTTGGGAAGGTGCTGCGGGTTGCTGGTCTGATTGCAGTGTGTAGGTTGCTGGTTCGGCGTGCAGAACGACATGGGAAGGAAAGGCTCTCGCGGCCCGAATGGGCAGTTTGTGCGGGATGCGTCAGCAAGTAAAACTACGACCACTGATGGTCCAAGTATTGCTGGGGATGTCAAGGAACGTAAGAGTAAAGGACAGTCCAAGAAGTCGGAGTCGGTATCATCGGCAAACACGGCTACATTCGTGGATGAGTTGAACCCGGTAAATTCGAATACAAAGGGATCTTCCTCGAATGGGCACATTTTGACACAGCGGGATAGCCTGTGGGTGAGATGGGTGCACCACTGTTACCTGACTCAGACGGGGCCGTTGGAGTGGACTGCTCATAGGCGGGATTCCCCCCTCATTAAGGCGATTATACAAGCACGGGATATGATTAGTGGCATCGAGGGGCGAGAGGCAAGCATCGCGGACACCATGGAGGAGTGGTGTGTCGCGGGTGAGTTCAAGGTATCTAAGGCATATGAAGTCATCCGGCCTAGGAGGGAGGTGGTGAGCTGGTCGAAGGTGGTGTGGCCTGCACATAGCACGCCGAAGCACTCCTTCCTTCTGTGGTTGGCGACTATAGGTAAGCTGCCCACTCTTGACCGACTCCACTATTTACAGATGGATCCCAGATGCAGGTTGTGTGATCAGTTGATGGAGACGCACGACCACCTATTTTTCACATGTGACTACGCCGCATCAGTGTGGAATCCAGTGTGTGATCGCTTCCATATCCCACGTTCTACCTCGACGCTTCAGAGAGCTCTCACGTGGCTTCCGGGGCATGCCCGCCGAGACGATTGCCTCTCGAGGGCTCGTGTCTACTCACTCGTAGCCTCGGTCTACCACATTTGGCTAGCCAGGAATGCTTGCATTTTCTACAACAATCGAATCCCGCCCGAGGTTGTGACCAAATTGATTGTCGACCACGTCGCCCTTATCCTTCGGGACAGGTACCCCTCGGCTACCGTGGGTATGTCATAGATCCGTCTGTAGGTCTGTCATGGTGCATTATGTTGTTGTTGGCGTCCTTGTTATTGAATGTTGGTTCCTTCTTTTGTTATTTCTTTCTCTCTGTTCGGTGTCTGTATGGTCATGTGTTGCAGGGGTGCTTTTTTTCCTCCATGCCTGGTTTTTCCCACTGGGTTTTCCGGCATTGAGGTTTTAATGAGGCTCGGGGTATTTTGTGCCTGCTTTCATAGCTGCGACACGGTCTTTTCGTTTGTCTTTTCGTTTGTATTTTCGATCTTGCATGTCACGGTATTGTTTGGGTGACCTGCGTGTTGTCCCATATATGCCGATGGCTTGATCATTGTACGTGACTCTTTTCCCGTTATGGGACACACCTAATACGAATTTACATTACACAAAAAAAATGTCAATGATGCATACATTTAATGGAAACAATTCACAAAAATCTTTTACGATTTGGTAATTAAAGATTTATATTTTCAAGTATTTTGTAATATATAGTAATATTTTCTATTTGGTTTTGTATAAGTAAATGTTTGGTCGACCTCTAAATTATGCATCCATAAAAAACAGGAAGGATCATTGATTCATAGAAATATTAAAGAAATAGTCGAAGGAACAACAAAAAAGTAAAGTATTTACAATATATTTTATTGTCTATCATAATATATGTAACTTTAACTAACTTTTTAATGTTGTGACGAATTAATACAATTTTATGAGGGACCAGATTCATTGTTCGCCTCATTTTGCAATGCTTCCAGTGAAGGTTCTTACTCAAGACTTGTACTAGCTAAACTTTGTCATCTCATTTTTCTGTCTTTGGGTGAACTCCTTTGTAATCAGTTTATTTATAAAATTTTATATTTTACTCCAAAAACAAAGAAATCCCGTACACGTTGAAGTTTTTATTAATAAGATTATGATAGAAATTTATTTGTTATTATAACGATATTTCAAAAGTGTTTGTTAAATTTATCATGTGTACAAAAATAATTTATAACTATTAACTCCAGATTATTTGGCAAATCATAAAAACTAGTGTATATTGAAAAATAAGCCGATTTTAATTCTAAAAACTGAACCAAAACCAACAAACCCAAACTGGTTACAAATAAATTGTTCCAATTTCACTTCCCTCTTTTGCTAAGCATATAATTTTAAGCTGAATAAATTCAACAATACATTAGAAAAACAAATTTAAATTTAACTTCAAAAATCCCAAAGCTGATAATATCAACCACAAAGCGATGTTGAGGAAGCTATTACTTGTTCAGAAATAGAATAAAATCCATACATATTTTTTTATTCTTACTAATTTATCTCTCTGTTTCCGCCTCAGTTCTCCTTAAGCTCTCCACAATCTTCAATCACAACAGTCTGAGTAGTTCTTCCACTGTCCGACCCGACCTTCTCCATCGCCTTAACGATGCCATACCCATCCACGACTTTTCCAAACACAACATGTTTGCCATCAAGCCACGATGTTTTGTCCGTACAAATGAAGAACTGAGAGCCATTGGTGTTAGCACCTGCATTGGCCATCGACAGAATTCCTGGACCTGTGTGCTTCAATTTGAAATTCTCATCATCAAATCTAGGCCCGTAGATTGATTCTCCGCCTGTTCCATTCCCTCGAGTGAAATCCCCACCTTGGCACATGAAGCCTGGGATTATCCGGTGAAATGTTGAGCCTTTGTAGTGTAATACCTTCCCGGATCTGCCAATGCCCTTTTCCCCTGTGCACAGAGCACGGAAATTTTCTGCTGTTTTTGGGGTTACATCAGCAAAAAGTTCCATTACTACCCTTCCTGCCTTCAGTTTTCCGATCAAGATGTCAAAGAACACTCTCGGGTTCGACATTTTTTCCTCAGTTACAGTAGATAACCTAATCCTGTTCACAATAAAAGCTAAAAGCTCACACGGGCATCATCAAAAAGCTCTTGTAAAAAAGAATTCTGAAGTCAAGTAAGAGAAATCGAAATAGAAAGAAGAAAACATCAACAGATATGCAGAGCCAAATACCAATGTATGTGGATTTTCATTACAATAGAATAGGAAAAAATGTTTCATCCTATTAAAAAAACCCTCAAGAGATTTTCCTCGTTAAAAGAGAGTTAGATTTGAAAAAAAAAATGGTGATTCATAATCTCGCAAAAGTTTTTGAGCTCAGACATCAACAGATATGCAGAGCCAAACACCAATGTGTGGATTTTCATTACAATAGGAGAGGAAAAAATGTTTCATCCTATTTAAAAAAAAAACCATCAAGAAAAGAGAATTTCCTCGTTAAAAGAGAGTTAGATTTGAAAAAAAAGGGTGATTCATAATCTCGCACTAAATCGTCATCTGCAAGCCTTCGATATGGAAAAAAATAAACGCAGGAATTGATCAGATTAACGTTATATATTCATCAATAATATGATATGGATTCAGGAAATGAAGTACCTTCACACCAGAAATCCACGATTTTTTTAAATTTCTGAAGAAATGTCTGTTGCACAGATGATGAAAGTGAAATATACAAGTAAACCTAAGGTGAGGGGAAGGGAATTAGGGTTTTGCGGCAGATATTGTGGGTTATTTTTTTTAAGCCCTTAATTATCTATTTTTCACATCGGTGACCCTATAAAATTTAATTGTCAATTGAACACATTTAAGATTGATTACTCAAATTTCAATGTCGGCACAGAACACTTACCAATTTCCTTATCAGGCTTTTATCGAAGAGACAAGGCTCCAAATGGATGCTCTTCTGAGCGAATAGTCGTATGAATGTAAGTGTGCGTGTCACTTGCCGAGAGTTTTACAAAAATTATCTATTTTTGGTCATATATGAGTTTTTCCAATAAAATAATGTTTTGTCCTGAGATAATCACAAAATTTGTGATAATCCAAAGGAAAAAAAAAAGTATATTCCCACTGAATTTTATCATTTTAATTATATTTCTCTTTAAATTTTCTACTCATTCGATTCCTCTCTAAATTACCGTTATTCATCCTATTCCGCCTGAACTTTAAAAATTTATCATATTCTTCAATCCGTTAATTTTCTGTTAATTTTTTTTGTTAAATATTTTTAAAACAGTCTATTTCCCCCAAAACTATATGATTTCCAACCTATTCCCCCGAACTCTATGAATTTCAGCCTATTGCTCCCGAACTATATGAATTCTAGCCTATTCTCCCGAACTATATGGATTATGGCCTATTCATCCCAAACTATATAAACTATAGCCTATTTCCCCCCGAACTATATAACATTTAGTCTATTCCGCCATAAACTATATAAACTATAGCATATTCCTCTCAAACTATATGATTTCTTTAAAAGTAACATATTTTCTTTATATTTTCTTTAATTTTAATGTATTATTAAATTTTTTATTTTAAAAATATTAAAATAAAAAATACTTTAAATTCTAACGATAACAAAAAATTCTATATGATTTCTCTAATAGTAACATAATTTTAACATAACCATATTTCACGTAAATTTAACACGATTTCACGATCCAATTTTAACCCAATTTCACCGAAATTTAACCCGATTTCACCCAATTTTAATCCGATTTAACCCAATTTTTACTCGATTTCACCGAATTTCAACACGATTTCACCCAATTTTTATTCGATTTCACCCAAATTTAACCCGATTTCACCGATTTAATCTGATTTCACCCAATGTTAACCCAATTTCACCAAAATTTAACCTGATTTCACTCAGTTTTAATCCGATTTTCCCCAATTTTTATTCGATTACACCCAAATTTAACCCTATTTCATCCAATTTAATCTTATTTCACCAAATGTTAACCCAATTTCACCAAAATTTAATCTGATTTCATCCAATTTTAATCCGGTTAAAATTGGGTGAAATCAGATTAAAATTGAGGGAAATATATTTAAAATTTGGTTAAATCGGGTTGAAATTTTGTGAAATCGAATAAAAATAAGGTGAAATCGAGTTATATTTTAGTGAAATTGGGTGAAATCGAATTAAATATGAGTGAAATAGAGTTAAAATTCGGTGAAATTGGATAAAATTGGGTGAAATCAGGTGAAAACTGAGCGAAATATATTTAAAATTTGGTTTAATCGGGTTGAAATTCGGTGAAATCGAGTAAAATTTAGGTGAAATTGGGTCAAAATTGGGTGAAAATGTGTTAAATTTGAGTGAAATAAAGTGAAAATCCGGTTAAATCAAGTTGAAATTCGGTGAAATTGAGTAAAAATTGGGTGAAATCGGATTAAAATTGGGTGAAATCGGGTATAAATTTGGGTAAATTTGGGTTAAAATTGGATCGATATCGGGTTAAAAATCCTGTATAATATTTTTTTATCAATTATTTATAATCGTTAAAATTTAAAGTATTTTTTATTTTAATATTTTTTAGTATACAAAATTTATTAATACATTAAAATTAAAGAAAATATGTTACGTATTTTAATAACCATAATATAAAATTTTTGATAAAATTTTATCATTTAATTGCATTGTAATAATCATTGTTGTAATTAAACTGTAAACTTGATTTAGTTACTATAAAGATGGTATGATTTTGGAATATTGTTAAAATGTCCTTGTTATGATATATTTTCAAGGTTTGAGGTTTTAGTAAAAAATAGATGTGTACAGTGAAAATGAGTCTCACAGTGAAAAACAATTCAAACTTAGGAGAATCCAAACAAGGAAACAAATGTAAATAAAATCTACAATTGAACAGTTTTTGTAAGAGTCAAAAACTATTTTGTTTTTATTTTCTTGTAAAGGTTACGTCTGATGTTCAATACAAACAACTCTTGACTTAATCCGTTTGAGAAAACAATATTTTAGATACAAATGAATCAAAATTCAATTCCAATCGTTTTACATAAAAAATTATGTTATGATCAAAGCCTGTAATAGTAATTGAGTTTTGGATTTTAGTATGGTTCTAATTTTCAGATTTTTCGAGTTTTGTAATATTATAATCAAATTAGATCAAAATGTATTTCGATTTGGATTATTCTCGATGCGGGTTCGAACTATTCTAAATTAGGACCATTGATACTGAAATAAATCCGAATTTATTTCCGGTGATTCGATTATTCGCGTTGTTTAACTCATTTAGATTTTTCAAATTAAATTTAGATTTAGACTTTTAACTATCATTATAAAAAAATATATCTCAATATTGATGAACTATAAAATGAAATAAAAAAATTTATACAATACCTAAAGTAAACATTATCTACTCTATGAAATGGGGTTTCAATCTCAAATGACTTTGGTCAAATACCATTTTATCAAAATAACCGCGTTTGAACATTATTTTATAATAAATAATTTTTTTATCAGAAAATGTTGTTAATAATTTGAATATGTTTATTGAACATAAATATTACAAAAATGTCACATTCTTTTTAAATTTTACAGTGACTTTTCCTTCCTCCCTTCGACGTTCCATCTTTCATGTTTTATCTTCTCTTCTCTCTTCACACATGTTGTAATCATCGACGAAATTAGTGTTTTTGAAAAATTCATTGATGTCCAATCAATCCTCATTTCTTCTAACTGTTTCTTCTTGGCTTTCATGATCACCTTGTAATATCCTCACTCTTTCTCTATTAAATATAGAGAAACATGAATATCTTTTTCTTTTGCTTTTTGTTGTAAGACATTCTTTTGAAGTTCTTCATGAAGCACATAGAAGGAAAGAATAGGAACAAGACAACAAAACTTAGATTAGACGTGTCTTAAAAAATATGTGAAGTACGGCCGAAGATTCACCAATGGTTAGGAATATTTTCTAAAGGATCATGATTTTCAAATTGGTGATCTTGCATTTTTCTGTAATTTATGTGATATGGTTTTCTGCGTAATTAGTTTCAGATCGAGTTTCTGTAATTTGCAATATGCACCATTATCATCATATCTCCAAAATTGTCACAACAACAATGATAACCACAACATTGGTAAATTGGGCTCGATCCAAATAGAAAACCACTACAATAAATATTGGATTCTCGGACAGAAAAATTTATTCTTAATTCGTCTGGAAAACTGTTTCTAGCATTTTCTGGACGGATTTTGTCCTTCCGTAATTGAACGTCGATAATTGATATTTGTCTGAAATTCCGGATGAAAATATCCGTTCAAAAATAGTCTAAAATTATTTTTTCAAAAACATGAAAAATAAAAAATTCGGAACGGTTTTTTTTCGTCAGAAAATTTTGTTCAGATAAAAAATGAAAAAAAATAAGAAAAGAAATCCGGACGGAATTTTCCGTCTAAAAATAAATTCCTCCTCCTCTATAATTTTTTATTTTTGTGTTTTTTGTTTCTGTTTTTGTTTTTAGGAAAAAAATTCGAACAACATTAAAATCATGTGGAAATTAGGGATAAATTTTTTGGTAGTTTAGAATTAAAAATAAAACAAAAAAAAAATAAAAAATTATAGAATCCATCTGGTATTAAAGATAAACTTTTTGAATCCATCCAGAATTAGGGATGAATTTTTTTGGTGGTCCAAAATTTTTTTCTCGAAAAAAAATAAAAACAAAAACTCGGTCCCAAATTTGTCTGTAAATTAGGGACTGAAAGAAGTCTGTTTGTAAATTAGAAAGGACCTAAAATCCTTCTAGAATTTAGGGATGGATATAAAATCCATCTGAAATTTAGGGACGGATCAAAATCCATCAAAAAATTAGTCCCTAAATTAAAAATTTCTAGTAATGAACATTTGTCAGAATACAAATCAAATTAGGTTTATGCGTGTGCCCTATAACTAAACTATGGAAGTTTCCAAGAGAGAAGAAACTGAAGAAAAAACCAAAAACAGAAGTAGAGTCATCTTCTAATCAAAATTATTTCATGACATTTGTCACGACTTCTTGTATGCACATAGATTCACTGGTCACCAACCAGTGAATCCATCTGAAATTTAGAGACGGATCAAAATCCATCCAAAAATTTAGTCCCTAAATTAAAAAATTTCTAGTAATGAACATTTGTGAGAATACAAATCAAAGTAGGTTTATGAAAGTTATATGCCTGTTATGTAATATTTGGATAGTCTCGGGTTAAAAGTGTAATTATTAAAAGTTAATAATTCTATTTAAGAAACGAAAATTAGGTTTTCGTAATCTGAACATAGAATCACAAAAACCTAATAGCCGTCAAAAAGGAAAACACGAAGAACGAAATAGTTTTCGTTCATCGAGATTTCCGCACCAAACGTTGAAGGCAGAATCCGATCTCGGCGTGGATACACGTAGAGGACTTGTACTATCAAGTCTATCATCCGATTGTTACAGATTCAACGTTACAGGTA
>CM071872.1:35836928-35857189 GCA_036759665.1 Gynandropsis gynandra | reverse complement strand
AGAGGTTGAAGAAGTTTTTTTTCGTGCAATGGATAAAAAGTAGGATGTTGCCTCACATTCAAACTGATCTCCAAGGAAAAAGCATGTGTTTTGGTTGCTGCCAACAGGATCGAGCAATAATCTTCGATTTCATACAATATTTTGGATATTTAGTCTTCATTGTCGCAATATTTTTCTATCTACTTGGATTCATGATAATTTTTAAATTTACTTTGATAATGTTTAAATTTATCATCATTTGTTAAGAAATTTAGATTGTAAACACGTTGTGTACGACGTATGTGCTAAATACTAGCATGAACGTTGCACACAACATATGTACTGAATAGTAGCATAAACATTGTACACGTGTTTAGTAAACACTAGCATAAACGTTGTACACAATAGTGTGCTAAGTACTAGTACAAACGTTGTACACACATTGTTTATAACATGCGTATTTAATACTAGCACGAATATTATACACATATATTGTGTACAACGTATGTGCTCAGTACTAACACAAATTTTGTACACACGTTGTATGCTAAGTAATATCACAAGGTTCGTAAACACACGTTGTGTGCTGAGTAATAGCACAAGGTTCGTACACACACGTTGTGTGCTAAGTAATAGCATTTATGTCACGTGGTCCGCATCATAGTAAAACCTAGATTATTAATATTAATACCATTGATATTAATAATAATTAATTGTAATATATAGACGTGGTTGTAAAACGTGCGTACAACACAAATCAATAATAACAGCAATAATAATTAATTTTAATATCAATAATAATACTAATAATAATATTATTATTATTGTACAAGTTTGGTGTGGGCTCTCAGGGCATCTCGCTCCTCAGCCCTCCACCTCAGCCTCTCTACATTTATTCCGCCTCATCTCCACAGCCTCTCTCTCACCCACGATCTCCACTCTCCTACCCACGATTTTGTTTACCTCGCCATCCACCTGCATCCGGTTTCGTTTGGAAACTCATAATGTTCGCTGCATAGAAGAGGCACCGGTGCCGCATCCGATTGTTAAACCCATATTCAGGTATTTTTGCTCCCGGTTTTAGCTTCTAAGCTTTACCCTTTTTCCCCCAGTTTTTCCCCCAACTCGCTGTCACCGACGCCCCTCGCCCCACTTATCTGCCTTCACCTGCCGTCCCCGCCCTTCCCCCATCGCCGAGCCGACCCTTCCGTGGCGGATGCTGCGCAACTGGAGGAGGAGGCCGCGATGTTTGCCGGCCTTATGATCCTCGATGCCCGGCCGTCGCTTCTCTCATATTTTGCCTCTTCGTCTTCTCTGCCTCGCCGATTTCTTATTCTCTCTTCCTTTCCGTTGAAGCCGTTGTCGCTGCCTCCTTTGCCGTCGAATTACAGAGGTATCTAAGAGCTCTCGAACCTGCTTTTGTGTTTTATCCATTGCTCTACTGAAGGTCGTTGTTTTCTTCCGTGCCCCTTTCTACTTCAAATCGATGTTCTCGCTTGCGACCATCAAGACTTCTGTGCAGAGCGGTATATTTTAGTTTCGTTTGTTGAGAGCCGCCGATTGTTTATTGGGTACTTTAGTGGGTCTTTAATCGGAAAGTTCGGGTGGCCTAACTTATAATAACAGATTTGATTTTGCTAGATGTGCTCTTCCGGGCCGTGTTTCCTATTATTCGTTTCTTGTCTTACTTGCGAATTCTGTTTTTGGCGTGAACTTGCTTTGTGATAGAGTGATATATTTAGTTGGTGAGGTATAAAGTGAACACAAATGCCATTGATTTCTAATTTTGGCGTTTCTCTTTTGCATTTTGTCTGAGAAGAGTGTCTGAATCAACATTATTTGGTTTTCAGGTGCAATCTCTCCTGCGATAGCCATGAATGGCCTTTTCAGTGAACGAACATCTTGGAACCAAACGTCAAAGCCATTCCTATACCTGGGGGTATGAACGGAACATGTTGGAACCAACCGTCAAAGCCATTCCTATACCTGGGGTACGAGATGTCACAGGGTCCTTTTCTAGGCCGGTTTTATACATTTCAATGAATGAAGATGAGGTATCAAGGGCCCTGGCTAGAAGTCGTGCTAACTATGACATGGGTTCTGAAGATCAAGAATGGGTGAAGAGGTATTACAGGGAAATGCGGCTCGTCCTGAAGCTCATGTGTTATAATTTTTTCGACGACTCTTCTAAGAGAAATGTGAGGAATTAAATCCCAAATGACGCATATGCTTAGTTTAGTAGTTGCTTCGCCTTCGTCTCTGATGTGTGTGTTCTTGATGTATTTGTCCAGCTGCAGTACCTGGTGGGTCTAATATTCAGCAGCCAATTGGTCTCCACCTGGCTATATCAGCTGCATCTGTAATGGCCGTTGCTTTAGGTGATCTCTAAGTCGGCTTGGAATGAACTCACACTTTGGACACAAACTTTCCCAGATGGGAAATAATATGGAGAATGTAAAAATTTAGACATACATTCTGCGATTTATGTTTCTGTTCTTTTGGTCTACACATTATTTGGTTGCCAGAAGTATTCTGAAATATAATTTCTGGATTCTCTTTTGAGATTTTTCTTTTCATTTTTGTCAGGCATTTGCACGACTTAGTGCTGTCTATGGTGGAACATATATGTTGAATAAACCTGAGTGCAAGGTCTGTCTTTGTCTTTCTCATATTCGTGTATTGTGTCATACCTCTGGTGATGTAGGGGTCAACCCATGTTATCTTTACTTGAACGCGTGTCAGATCTGATGTCGACATTTTGCTCTTGTACCAGGTAGAATTTGATGAGGAAGGTAAGGTTTTCGGTGTTACATCCGAGGGAGAGACTGCCAAGTGCAAGAAAGTTGTCTGTGATCCTTCCTACCTGCCTAACAAGGTATCATGATGAGAATTGTAATAGGCCCTCAATGACATTTTAACTGTCCCCAGTTCTTCTCCATGATAGGGGGAGCTGGATAGCAAACATAGCTGTTTATGACACCTGTGCCTGTCTCGGTTTTTATGTATGGTTGGTGCTGTAGGTGGAATGACTTTGATACTGTTAGATACATGGACGCCCTTAGTTCTTTCTGTGCTTTTGTTTGCTGGTTTGTTCATAAGAACTTGAACATGTTGATGATTAGTAATTTACCCACGTTATACTGGTTTATTATTTGTGGATGTTAAACAGTTCATAACATGATATTTTTTTAAAACAGGTCAGGAAGATTGGCAGAGTTGCGAGGGCCATTGCCATAATGAGCCACCCTATTCCAAATCTCACTCAGTGCAGATCATCCTTCCCTAGAAGCAGTTGGGTCGCAAATCAGACATGTGAGTGCTCTTAGTTTTACTTTTTTTTGGGTCTACCGAGAGATGGGAATGAGTGAAAGTGACAGAGAGAATGAGATGAAAGTTTTGTTTGCCAGGTTATCTAGGTGTGTTTGTCACTGTGTATACACGTGGATTTGAGCTTGCTGAAAGATCTTTGTAGAGTTAGAGATCTAAGATTTTTGTTACAAGGTGTGGAACTTGTGTGAATGGGTGGGTTTTGTTTCTTGGCTCATGAAGCATTTTGCTTTATCCAGAGGTTGACAGGGTGTTTATGCTCAGATATGAATTGTTTTGTGCTCTAATGTGATTCCAATACTATCTACAGGTATGTTTTCTGCTGCGCATATTCACACAACGTTGCTCCTAAGGGCAAATTCATTGCATTTGTGTCAACAGATGCAGAGACTGATAACCCTCAAACAGAGCTCAAGCCTGGGATTGATCTCCTGGGTCCAGTGGATGAGATATTCTTTGACATCTATGACAGATACGAGCCTGCCAATGAACCCTCATTGGACACCTGCTTTATATCAACGGTCTGTTTTTCTACAAAAGCTATTTCGCCTGTTTAAATTCATCTGCTGTTTCTAAAGACTTGTTTCATCGTAACAGAGTTATGATGCCACAACACACTTTGAGACAACCGTGGCAGATGTGTTGAACATGTATACCCTCATCAAGGGAAAGGTACATACTCATAGATTGCATTCAAGATTCCAACATTATTTATCAGTCTATAGATGGGATTGATTCATAAGTGGTATGATATGAGAAACATAACGTACAACAGTGAACAATGGGATTGCTTCATGTCTGGTGTTTGTTTCCTAGGTACTGGATTTGAGTGTGGATCTGAGCGCAGCCAGTGCTTCAGAGGAATGAGGAACATACGGACTCGAGCTGCCAAACTGATACGGCCATGGCTTGTTTCACAATGCTTGCCGCCTCCGGAGTCAGCGCTTGTTGCACCGTGCAACCTCCTGCTCTCATACTGGGTTTGTATTTATGTATATATGTATATAGCTGTACGAGTAGATGAAAAGTGTCAGACACAACCGCAAAGTGGGGAAGTGAAGAGAAGGATTTAAGGGACTTGGTGGCGTCATTTCCTTTTATTCCAAGACAATTTGTGTGAGGTTAGAAGCAGAGGATGCATAGATGAAGGGCTTAGCAAAGGAAATGGTGGGGAAGAAGAGAGGGAGAGATAGGGAGGTGAATGTGTGAAAGTGTATATGGAGGAAGAAGTATGTTTTTCTTGTGGGAGAGGCAAACTTATTTTGGGGGTTTTGAGGGTCGAAAGTGGATTTTGTAGTGCCAAGTGGAATACATGTGATGACAAGAAGGAAGGGTTGCTGCAGTACTAAAAGCCAAAGGCAACTCAGCTTTGGTCTCTCTCATGGGTACTGCTGCCTGAGTGGGTCTCTCTTTTATGCAAATTTTATACATTGACTATAGTACAATTAAAAACCCACAAGCTACGTATACAGAATCTTAATTACATTTATATATGATTTCAAGAAGAATACATGGTGCAATTTCTTTGTAAACCTATAACCATCCTGGAATCATTTATGGTACAATTCCTTTGAATCAGACATTAACATATTTCCGTTAAATGTGTTGTTCTTAACCAATTATTTACTAACTTATAGTGTAAATCTATAATCGTTTTCTTCACTCAATCAATTACTTATTAACTTATAGTGTTGTTCTTATTTTAATAACTGATAGTTTTTTTCCTCCGTTTAGGTCGTATGATCAGAGGCTATCTTACCATGTCATCATACAAAATCATCCATGAGCCACCATTTAGAATAATGCATTGTTTTTAAAATGTTGGGAATATAACATGTCTCCTAATAGAATGATTAAAGAATAACATTGTTCATTTCATTCAATACTTTGTTATATGTAACCATTAAAATGTTTTAATCTTTTTCATTGAACTACTGCATAACATTTATATACATTTTAAAAATTATAATGATATATCTCCCCGCGCATCGCGCGGGTATACACCTAGTCAATAGTAATAATACAAATAAAAATAATATAGGTTATATTATAACATGTACCACATTATTATTATTATTATTATTATTATTATTATTATTATTATTATTATTATTATTTTGCTTTCTCATTTTCTACTTGAAGTATTTTCAACCTTCATCCCGCACAATTCCATATATGGAATTATGTATTTTTTTTCTTGCAACAATTGAGATAATATAAACTTGATCTCACTGTCCCCTTCATATTGTTCTTGGAAATCTAGTTGGTTAATTGGATGAATTGTGGTATATCGACCTATTTTGACTGTTTCTGTCTTGGGATTGTCTCAAGAATATGTGAGGATAAAATATCTCCTTTTCTTTATTCTACTTTTCGGCGGTAGACGTGTTCCAATAGAGGTTGTTGGACACGTAATTCACATCTTCGTTTGTCTGTTTTGAAAAACATATTTTCCATGGAGATCCAAAGAAAATATTTTAATGCTCTTTGCTTCATGGTAGATATTTGAAGTTTCAATTCAGCTAGTTCAGTTTGGAGGGTTGAGACCTGACGTATCTCTCGATGGAACTCTCCTTATGTAATTACTCAAAGTGTTCCTCTCACTATCCTTCTTCTAAATTTATTTTTATAGATGAGTGAAATGGAGGTTGTGCAGTAAAGCTTTATATTCTACACTTATCAATATATGTATGTCATCTTATATTCCTTCAACAAATGTAGAAACAATATATATTTTATCCATCTCGTTACGTGGGCATGCATATAGATAGCCTTTGAATCTTTCTAAAGCCTCGTACAATGTCTCATCATCTTCTTGGACGAAGGTATTGATATTATTCTTTGTATATTGTGTCTTGTGAGGTGAGAAAGATCTGACCATGAACTGCTCCTCAATTTGACTCCGTGTGTGGATAGAATCTCATCCACAAAAGAAAATGGGAAGGCCCATCACATGATCACTTTGTCTATTACTCCCCCAACTTCTTTGAGTGAGCTACATAGCATCTTGAACTTGCTCAAATAAAGATTTGAATTCTAATTTAGTCTCCCTTCAAATGAAATTTGATTTTATCATCTTAAAAAGGATGGGTGAATTTCAAATTGACTTTGATCGATGTTCGGCCGCCGAATACAAGTTTAGAGTTCAGTGTGCTTAGCATCAGTGCATGCTCTGTAGTTTCCTCTTCCAGAATCTTGTTTTGGCGTTGTTAACCATGGACATTCCTCTTACTTTCTCTCGAGTGTTCCCTCTGAAATGGTTTACATACCTATAAAAAAAACAAAGAGAACAAGACAAGAAGGAAAGTCAATAGCGGAATAAAAAACATAAAATTAAAAAATGACGTAGATTTGTAAAACTAATAATTAAATCGTCCCAAGTCCATGGAAACGCCATCACAAATTTGATATATCGCCTAGGTGTGATCTAATGATTCTCAAGTTTTCATACTTATACCTAGACTAAACATTCTGCAAGGATATTGATCATGTAGTACAAGGGTCGAAGACAAAGACTAAGAAGGATATAGATTATCAATTTTATAAAAATTATGGCCATGAACTATTAAATGTGTGTTATTTACATATTATATATTCTACCTAAGTGTACATTACAATATTATTTACATTGAGATAGTGCTTTTTGATTAGAGGGTTATTTTGACGTACGTGCATTCATAAAATATTTCAGCAACTATTGCATTAATTCTATCAATGAGTTCAATTATCTTAAATTGATCTACCTACTCTCGCAATCTCTATCCTATTCTAGCATATAAATCATTGGTGTCTCCATCTAAATACATACTGAACATGCTATCAATTAATCTGTGTACTATTGCATCTAGATTCATGTCCAACATCTACATCATTAACATCTCCATCTAATTACCTACATTTTGAATGCAGTATTACTCGATATCCTTATTCATAAACCGACTAACCTACCTCTCAATATGATCATTCATGTCTATCTAATTCAAATAATCTAATTTAATATGAAATTGCCATCTAAATTATACCATGTGACCGTCAATTCCCAGTGGCCATTAAAGAATCAAAAGAATGTAAACATTCATTAAACCATAAAACACAAAGAACTCTAAATCCAATCATTAAGTTCGATGGATCTGGAGGCACAAACTCTAGCCTAAAGCATGAATCAACAGATAGCTCTACATCTCGAGAATAAATTACAGCAATAAACAAACAAGAAAGAAGGTTGAGAACGCCCAGTCGACCTCTCAATCAGTCGCCACAATTGTCTCACCTTCTACCCATCTTTGTCAATTCTTCGATCCCTTAATTGTAATCATCTAGTATTTCACATGATTAAGCACAATCTAAAAGTATCTTTTTCTTACATTCCGAATCTCTAACTTCAATTGTCACTCTTGCCCTTTCTGAAAGACTTTAGCCCCCTCTGTCTAAGTCAAAATAAGAATCATTAAGTGATTTTGGCATGTTGCTCGATTGAGCTCCACACTGCTCGGGCTGAGCGGTTCTTGTTTTTGCATTCTTTCCATGGAATTTCGAACTAACTTTGACATGATAATGCATTCTGCTCAGCCGAGTTTCAAGGAGCTCGAGTTGAGTGTTTTCACTTGAACTTTTGTACACTTTGATGTTCGTTTTATGTTTTAATGACTATTAATATGGTCCTTAATCCTTGTAGCCTGTTATATTTTAATATGTTTTAATTTGCATTGTTTTACTATAAATATGGATTAAAAGACTATTTGGTGAAGTAAGGTCCGACATGCAAACGAGGTTACCTATCTACTCTACTCGGACAATATGTAAGCCATAACAATAGTGAGAAACCCATTTCATACCAAAAAATGAAGCACAAACATATTAATTATCACGTAGTGCAAGAAGCTGAGGCAGAGAGAGAGATCGAGTTAAGTTTCACATATTATCTCTTAGTCGTATCTTATAGTTGCGTTATGTTTGATGTCGTCCTAAATTTTATTTAAAGTTCTAGAAAATTAGAGATTTATGTTCTCAATATATGTTGCTTAATAAAACTTTGTAAAACAAAAATAACCATCACCTCTATAAAAATCTTGATGAAATAAATTCATTACATGTAATGGGGTCTAACATAAAAAAAAATATCGAAGTTACGGATAACAAAAAAAGAATCAAACTCTATTGTACAACCAAAATATCTGTATATGGTTTAACTCTCATGTCATATATTGTTTGGGTCTAAATCAAACAAAAAACTAGCTCAAGATTTCATAATCTATATATTATTTTATAATTTTTGTTGTAACTGATGTTGGACAACACAACATAACATCACAAATATTGGATTTTTTTTTATTTGGAATGGACGATACCGCTCTGATAAAAAGTGTCACCATTAAATTCTAAATCATTTTTTCAACACTAAGTATGATCCTTTAGCTAGGGGAACCTTTGATAAAAACACTCGTAGAGGTGCAACCCATTGGTCATGTTCATGGTGAATGTCTCTTGAACGCTTGACCGAGCATAAGAAATGATTGAATAACTCGTCCTTCGTGGTTCTCTACTTGGCTAGAGCGCTTAACCAAAGACTCAACACTCGACTAAACATATGACTTTAGTCATCTTTCTCACCTCAATGCTCAGATGAGCTGACTGATCACTCAACTGAGCTCTGAAACCGGAAACAAGCATTCCCCACCTTAGAATTGAAGGATTCCTCTTTCTAGACTCATTTTAAACACTTAGATCTATTCAAAAACGCATATCCAAACTCCACCAAATCGACAAAAAATTTCTAGGGTTTGATTAGACTTAACTTTTCACATTTCAAATTCACAGATATGAGTTCGTAAAGAATATAGGATGCCCATGCTTTAGTTTGAACGTAAGAACTAATAAAATGAATTATAAACGAACATAAATGAATAAACCAAACTTTTCAACAGAAAAAGGTCTAACCTCATTTTTAATGACAGACAAAGAATCATGATGGCATAACTGATGGAGATTATGTCAATAAAGTGGAACATGGTTTGACTATATTAGCATCTCATATCGGTGTTTTTCAATGGACTTTAGGAACATATGAGTTTATCAATGTTATCGGCATCTCCCTATAATTAATTGTGCAAATAGAAATGTAAATAAATTATGTTGAGTATTTTGAGATCAAAATATATATCTTTTATGAATAGAGAGAGAGCGATAAAATGGAACAAAAAATTCTGTATAATCCAATACCTTTTATTCATTCATCGTTACAAGCCTTATACTCTAAAAAAAATACAAAATTCACAAACACTACTTTTGAGACCTTGTCTCTAATTTGCTAAAATTAGTAACAAGTTTTCTTTTTTGACATAGAATGGAACCTATCTTGTTCCCATAAAATTATAATAGAAGTCGTTGTTTGTCTTTAGTTTCTCTTGATGTTTTCGAGATATTCTGGTGGTCTTCTACCACTCGTTTTCTTGTGCAATGGAATTCAACTTCTCAGCGTTGTTTCCTAGTGCAAAATATCCCACCTTCACGCCCAACTTCAGTCTCATGCAATGGACATTTTGGTACTTTGTTTTGGTGAGAAACTGATCATCAACTTCGTTCTCCCTCTTATGTTTCACAATTACTCCTCAAACCTTCTTTTACAAAGGACTTAGTCAATATGTCCGCAGGTTGCTCCTCACCAGCCACGTGCTCCAACTTGATAATCCCATCATTAAAAACTTCCCTCTTAACATGAAACTTAATCTGAATGGGTTAGTTACCTTGTGATCTACTTGATTCTTACCAATTTCAATTGATGTTGTGTTGTCACAATGAATAACTACATTTTCGAACATATAAAAGTCAAATTCAGTGAACAACCTCTTTAGCCACACAACATGATTTGTGGCTTCACAAAGTGGTGTATATTCAACCTCCACAGTAGACTGTGCAATGATGATTTGCTCCTTTTCCCCAATCTTCCATTTCAGAGGATAAGCTTTTCTCACTATGGGCACATCATCAACTTTTGATACATTCTTGCCTCTCTTCACACACTTTTCCTTCATAAAATCCACATGTTATCCATTCCTTACCATATATGTCACATTTATTTGGTTCTTGTCAAACCTAGGGACAAACGATGAGGACCAGGTCGTGCTTAGATGACAAATCATACAAGGATCAATAACAAAGATCCTAGCAAAGGAGATTAAGAATGCACTCGACCCCATCATTTTCTATAGAATAACATACTTTAGTTTTAAAAATTTGAGTTTTAAGACTTATGCAACGCTCCACCGAGTTATGTGACCGCTCAACCGAATGATCATACCGAGTTTTTTTAAGTAAGTTCATTTTATTCAATTTTTCGTTATTGTATGGTCCTTGTAAATAGGGGTCACATTGTATGAAATCTTAATAAGGTTTTGATTAATAGATATTTTTTTCCTAATTCTTGAGATTAAGATACCGAACTATTGAAGAGATTCTGAGGGTTCGCCGAATTCTAGATCATAAGTGTCAAGGCAACGTTCGTTAAGTCTAGGGTTTCTAGTCAGGTTTTAGTTCGAATTTGAGATGTTCTTTCTTGGCCAAGACAAGTTCCACTTTCTGTTCTCGAGTTCCTAGAGGATTTTAATCCATTTTTATCTTTATAATAATTGAATGTCGGTCTAGGTCCATATCAAATAGTATTGGACCCATGTTGTTGCATTAGTCCATCGCGATGAACCACTGGACCGTGTGGGAGTCACACAAATGCAATTATTGTTAGACGAATCAAGCACACGAGGCAAGAGTTCACTACTGTCAACCAACAACTTGGTCGGATGGAAGAGACAATACGTGTGGTTCGCCCATAAAAACCGCGGAGAGAACCAAATGTAGTCTGTAATCAGTACCACATAGATATGGATGAGGGAAAGTATGTTGAGCTCCTAGATAAAAGTTATAGTCGTCCACTGAGGCTAACCAACGAGCACTAAAAAATAATCGATGACAACAATAGTAACATCAAGATATAAATTTCTATGTTTATTGGCCGAAGCGATATAGAAGCATACTTGGAATGAAATGGAAGACGAAGATAGCTTTTGATTGTTATTGCTACTCCGAGTTGAAGAAGGTAAAATTGGCATCCACAAGATTGAGTGACTACGAATTGGCATGGTGGGATCAACTCACGATTTCTAGAAGGTGTAATGGAGAGCATGTCATTAGCACTTAGGACGAGATGCGTGTAATAATGAGATGTCGATTTATACCTTCTCATTACCTTCGAGATCAGTCAACATTTAAGACGATTCGTACAAGGTAGTATGAGGGTGGAAGACTACTACTAGGATATAGATTTTCTTATGATACACACCAATATAGATTAGGACCGTGATGCCACAATAATAAATTCACTTACAGTCTTAATCTAGAATTTTGGTCCACATTTGACTCGGTTTAGGCTCAATTTTGACCGGGTTTCGATACAATTTTGACCATAATTTGGTTCCAATTTTGATTTTCATCCAATTTCAATTCGAATCAATATGAAATTCAACAAAATTAAACCGAAGTTTAAACAAAAACCGATTCTAATCGGTTTGTTCAATTTTTAACCCAAAATTAGTATAATTTTTACTCGAATTGGTTACAATCTGACCTAATTTTGATTTTCATCCAATTAAACCCGAATCAATATGAAATTCAATAAAATTAAACCAAAATTTAAATAAAGCCCCATTTTTATCGGTTTGTTAAATTTTTAATCTGAAATTAGTATTATTTCGACTCGAATTGGGTACGATTTGACCCAATTTTGATTTTCATCCAATTAAAACCTGAATCAATATGAAATACAACAAAATTAAACCGAAATTTACCCGAATCACTCAAAATTACATCGAAATTCGAATTATAATTGGATTGAATTTGGGTGTAATTCTAATAAACGAAAAATAATTTTATGGTTAAATTTCGGGTTCAGTTCAAATTTCATATTGATTCGGGTTTTAATCGGACAAATTGGTTCAGTTCATTTGAATTTTCATATTGATTGGGGTTTTATTGCGATTTCGGTGTAATTTTGATCCTATTTTGATTTTGACTCTATTAAAACTAGAATCACTCAAAATTATATTGACAGTGTTTCAAAAGATATATATTTTGATCTCAAACTAGAATCACTCTATTAAAACTAGAATCACTCAAAATTATATCGAGTCAAAGTTGGACTAAATTTAGGTGAAAATTGAAAAAAAAGATAAGAATCGTTTTTTTTAATTAAGGTTTAGTTCGGTTCAAATTTCATATTGATTCGGATTTTAATCGGGTAAAATTTAAAATTAGATCCAAATTTTAGTTAAAATTAGTATCAAATTATGGTCAAAATTAAATATAAACCAATCCAAAATTGGATCTAAATTCTGGTTAAAATTGAATCTAACCGGGTAAAAATTGAGTCTAAACCGGTTAAAATTAGACCTAAATCGGGTCTAAATTGAGTATAAACCGATCAAAATTATTTATTGATTAAATCGGGTCAAAATTGGGTAAAACTTAGGTTAAAATTGATGGAGTTTAGGATTTTGAATTGAAATTGAACGGTTTAACAAAATATTAAACGAAGGGGGTTATAGACAAAATTTTTAAACATGATGGAGAAATAGGATGTTGACCGAAACATGAGAGGGATAGGATGAGTTCAAAACATGATGGGAAATAGGTAAAGTAGGAAAACATTAGGGAATAAGAGTTTTACTTATTGAGATATTAAATATATGCAAATTTGGAGTATTAAAATTTGTTATGAATTATCCCCTAGATAGATATGACATGTCTCTAACATATAGGGGTGATTGATAGAGAGGATCACCTTCTCTCTCTCCTTGCATGCAGACAAAGAGGAATCAATGTGCGTAAGTGAAGAGGAGTAGTTAGAGTGTGGTAGTAACTTCGACTGCAACATATGCTTGGAAGCGGTTCGAAAGCCGATCGTGACCTTATGTCGCCACCTCTTCTCATGGCCATGCATCTACCATTGGAACAATCTCCACACCAACACCTATTGTCCCGTCTGCAAATCCCATCTCTCTCACTTCACACTCCCATCTACAGCCGAGGCCACGCTTCCAACGACATCCCAACTCCTCAGCTCGGTTCCCTCATACCCAGAAGACCATCCGATCCAGTTTACGGCTTTCCAAGGATTGATTTTAAAATGTTTGAATATGTAAATATTTTTATAATTTTTTAAATTTTAATTGATCTTACAATATTCGAATATTATAATAAAATTATAAAAAACAAAATTTAATAAATTCTTTACTAATGATAGATCTATATTTATTTTGGTAATGTCGATCAAAACACAATTACAACATCTTTCTACCATTCACTTCGAATTGTAACAATTCGCAAACGCTATCAAACGTAGCGATTACATCATTTCGACAAAATGAAACAAAACACTGCAAAACCACTAATTAAAGGAACACTAATCGCAAACGCAATGATTCCACCAATCAAGTCCATAGTCGCTCAAAGTCACGAAGTACGATTAAAACTTCAATCTTTCATAGTATATTGACATCCAAGAATATCTTTATAAGAATATCTTTATGGATCAATATAACTCCAATAATTCGTTCAATATGAATATCACAAAGCTATGGAATTTATGTTGTAGATAATATATAAAGTGCTCATTTAACAAGTTTTATGTAAAGATAGGCGAAGTTAAAATATGGAAATAACTATTGTTTATAGTTTTATCATATAGAATCTTTTTAAACACTATGTTTAAATTGTATTAGAAAATATATCTTATATTTTCTACTACTTTATTTGTTAATTTTTCTATATATTAAGTTATGTCGTTGAATTGTATATTATAAATTGAATTTATCAAATGATTAAGAAAGTAATAAAAAAGAAAGAAATTTCATTCTAAAATTTAGGGGTAAACTAAAAAAAAAACCTTCAAAAATAACTTTTAATAAAAAAAACCCTACACTTTTAACTCATAAAAAAAATCTTCAAAAATAAATTTTAATAAAAAAACTATGCACTTTTAACTCCTAAAAACCCTAAACTATATTTTTTAAATAACAAAACATTTAACAGAAAAAAATAAATAACGTTAGTTAATATTAGAAGTTTACCCATAACCAGGCAGCATCAGCATCAGAAAAAAATTGCAGAGGCAATTCGACCATGGTTCCTTCAGTTCTTTTCCGAACAACTATCAAAAGGAGCTAACAAATATTTAGGTGATATGAGCGACAATCTTCTGAAAAACACTAAAAAAATGACTCCTAAAATCCCAACTTTCCCCCAAAAGCCTCCAACCCCCGTCGTCGCTTTTGGGGGCGTTTGGGGGGATCTGTTTGGTTGATGAAGTGTCCTTTAGTCGTCGCCAAGCCGTGGAAAAACTAGACAGCTTCTTCTTCCTCGGATTCCCTTCCGGTCGCTAAGGTTGTTCTCTCCGTCGATCCTCTGCGGCCCGATGCTTCACCTGAGGTATTGGATCCATCTTCGATTTTGAATTTTATATCCTTTTGATGAATCTAGAATCGCCTTTTTGTTCGGGGATATAGCTCAAGTTGAGAAATATGAATGATTTTATGAATGGGGAACATTGTGGATTGTATAATTTTGGATCACTTGTGGGTAAAATTCTAATATTAACTAACGTTGTTTGTTTTTTCTGTTAAATGTTTTTTTATTTAAAAAATATAGTTTAGGATTTTTTTATCAGTTAAAAGTGCAGAGTTTTTTTTATTAAAAGTTATTTTTGAAGGTTATTTTTGATGAGTAAAAAGTGTAGGGTTTTTTTATTAAAAGTTATTGTTGAAGGTTTTTTTTGTTTACCCCTAAAATTTATCTTGTTTTTATCATGGTATCAGAGCAAGATTAAACATCTTGTTAATTTTCTTTTTCAGGCAACATTTCTGAGGGAACATTGATATATATTTTTCGGGAAACTACCGGAAACTTTTCGGCGACCTCCAATTTCTCAAACCCGATTTGTTCTCAAACCTTCGACCTCTGACCAACCGACTTTTTTTTAACGGCCAATTAACTACTGACATGATTTTTGTTAACCGATCGAAGATACGACCTTTTGACTAGTCTGCTCTTCGATTTGACCTTCTTATTTTCTTCGACCTTCCTCTTCCAAATCCAGATCCAACAACATTGATTCCAACGACTCTGACTTCAACCTTGCGATCTTGTAACCTCTAACCAGCCCATTCTTCACTTTGATCTTCCTCTTTGCTTTGACTCTGACACTAGATCTAGATCCAACGATTCTAATTTAACCTCCAACAACTCTGATGAAGACTTTGACTTTGACCGCGTGGATATTGCCACCTTGCAACTAGCTCGCTTTTCGCTTCGACCCTCCTCTTCGTTTCGACTCCGACTCTAGATCCAGATCCAATGATTCCCATTTTAACTCCAAAAACTTCGACCTTGCGACCTTAAGACGAAGTCCGCTCCTTAGACCGCTCATCAACCACCGATAAAGCAGTGTCTCCCCGTCAGACTCAGACGCTGATTTCAATTTAATCTATCAGCATGGATTCTTTGAAGATTTTTTTTTGGGACAGCTATGAGATTTTTTAATTATGTCTTCTTGTAACTCAGGACAAATCATCTAAGGCTCAGTAACTCAACGCCATCCAATTTCACCATATGAATTGACCCCTAGTGATAATCTTGGTTTGATTTTGTCTCATACGCTTCTTCAAGGAGATAATTATGACGAGTGGGAAATCAATGTTTGTCATGCTTTAAAATCTCGCAAAAAGTTTAAATTTGTTGATTGAAAGATTGTGAAGCCCGCTTTTGATTACCTGATTTTAAGGATTGGGAAACTAATAATTCTTTGGTTATGTCGTGTTTAAAAAACACACTCAAACTGAAGCTTCATTCGAGCGTCGCTCACCGAGGGGATGTTTTCAATATTTGGGACCATCTACATAATCAATTTTGTGTTAAGAATGATCCTCGAATCGAACAACTTCGAGTAGAATTGGCTAATTGTAAATAGAAGGAATTGACTATCAATACCTATGTTTACATAGCGATCTCTACGTCGTTACATTCCATTTAGGATTAGGAATAGGCGAAATCTGACCTACTTTTTACATATCTCTTGTTATTTGGGCTATGACAAGCTTAGTCCTATTTGGAGAGACTTGTTGAATTCTCACCCATTACGCGTATGCAAGAATGGGAAATGCATGTGTAACTTGACGATCTTGCTTGAACAAGATTGTAACGAGGATAGAATACACAATTTTCTTGTAGGCCTTGATGAAGCAACATTTGGCATTGTTTGTTTGAATTTATTATCTCAAGATCCTTTACTCGATTTGGATACTGTATATCATATCGTGCTGCAAGACAAAAGATCTCATGGAATTGTATGATCTCCAAATAGTCGCACTAGTGCTATGGCTTTTGCAGTTAAAATGGGTTCCTCCTGTATTCCATCTCAAGAGAAATCCAAGTTTGTGTGCTCTAATTGTGATCAAAAGGGATATACTTCAAAATCGCATTTCTAATTCTTGGCTTTCTAGAGTGGTTGGGTGATAGACCGCATAATTGGATAACTAGTGGTCATGGATCGGCATTAACAAGCAAGGGTCGTGGTTCTAGTTGATTCACCCATTCCAATGTTGCACATGCCACACCTTACTTATCTATTGCATCTACGAATTCTTCTGATCTATCTCGCATTGATAAATAATCTATCTCAGAGAATTCTAAGGAGCAATGGCGACTCTAATTACATTGTTGAACGCTAATAAAATTGGTGCTACTGAGAAACTCTCAGGTAAGATTTTTCAGTCTTCCTGGATTATCGATTATGGTTGTTCTCATCATATGACTAGCGATATAATATTGCTTATGAAATTACTGATATGGAATCATCCTTTATTCTTCTTCCCAGCGGTCGAATTACATTGCCTGATATACACAGAAATGTTCATATTGGGAGTAACTTGTATCTACGTGATGTATTTTTGGTTAAAGGACTTGGTTACAACCTTATTTCTTTATCTCGGCTATTGGTACAACATGGTTGTCTTGTTCAATTTTCTCACAAATTTGAAATTGTTCAAGACCGCATTCCAGAGTTACTAGGAAACTCTCCGGTAAGATTTATCGGTTGTTCTGGATTATCGATTATGGTTGTTCTCATCATATGAATAGTGATATAGCATTACTTACGGAAATTTATATATGGATTCATGTTTTATTATTCTTCCCGGCGGCTGAACTACATTATCTGTTATACACAGAAATGTTCATATTGGCAGCAATCTGTAACTACGTGATGTATTTTTTTGTTGAGGAACTTGGTTACAACCTTATTCTCTATCTCAACTATTGACACAAGATGATTGAATTATTCAAATTTCTCATAAATTCGGCATTGCTTAGGACCACATTACACAAACGGTGATTATAATTGTTAAGCAGCGGAATGGTCTCTATTGTGGATGTTTTTCAAGAGGTGTTTGGATTTATCTAATGCCACAAAAGAATAAGGTCATACACATATTCAACAGTTCATGGCTATGACCAAACGACAATTTGGAACGAATCTACAAACCATACGTACTGATAATTGAACAAAAATTTGTGTGTTTTCGTCAATATTTTCTCAAACAAGGCATATATCATGAAACCTCTTGTGTGGATACTCCGCAGCATAACGTATGAGTTAAACGGAAACATAGACAAGTTCTCAATGTAACATAATCACTACTCTTTTAGTCTCATCTACAGATCAAGTTTTGGGAAGAAAATATCCTTACAGTGGTTATCTTATTAACATAACTCCATCTCATATTCTTAATGGTAACACCATATGAGATTCTTTATGGTTCAGTTCCAACCTATGCTCATTTATAGATTTTTGGATCCTTATGTTATCAAACTCCCTCAGGCTTGAACCTTTTTTTATCCTAAAAAAAACTAGAGCTAAGCATAAGAGTCAATCAATTGTCGGATACTAGCACAAGTACTTCGAAAAATCATCCATCATGCACAACAACATGTCATACGAACATAGACCTAAGCAAACTTAGTTCAGACTTCTATCGATCGAAAACCACGAGACGTGCAATCCAACATATCACCAAACTTCATTTTATTAACCCCTAAACAACATCAAAGTCTCATACTAGATATACGGTAAAAATCCTAAGAAAAAGAAAAAATATGACCTAAAATGCTAAAATAAAGAAGAAGAAATCTACGTCTCATCCTAATCACAACACTACAAAAAAACACGGAGTTTCCAATGGACGGGGCAACGGATCCGTCCGTTGGAAACAATTACCAACGGATTTCAACGGATGTGGTGAAATTGCAACGGGTAGAAATCCGTTGCAAATCCGTTGCAAATTGCAACGGATTTGTAACGGACATCCTCCATTAGAACGTCCGTTGGAAGTCTGTCGCAGATTTTAACGGATGGCAACGGAAACCATCCGTTGGCAGGTTCCGTTGGAACGTCCGTTAGAAATGTTGGCAACGGTCGTCCGTTGCAATTTATAACGGATGTCCGTTAGAAATCGCAACGGATAACCGTTGATTTTGTGAATTTCGAGGCCACCGGTTTAAATGAATTCACGTGAACCTGCAACGGGCATCCGTTGCAATTTCCAACGGACATCCGTTGGGACATAAACTATTTAGATCTTACCAAAGAGTGCATCAAACCATCAATAACAAAAACATTTTCGAAAAAATGTCATCTTCTTCAAATCGAAATATATATATAGATCAAGGGAGAGGATGTATATAAGAAAAGATCCTGTAACCGAAGAGATTACGCAAGAATTCTTACACGGATTAGAGCAATTCATGAGTTTTGCATCGATGCAGCCTTTGTGTCAAGAACGTGGGACAATGTTATGTCCATGCAAAAGATGCAAAAACATGAAGTATCGAAGTCAAGAGATTGTTTGCAAACATCTGTATAAGGTGGGTTTCGTTGAAAATTACGAAATTTGGTTTTTTCACGACGAAGATTGCGGTGTTAGAGATAGTAAGCAAGATGCACAAGTACAACGAAATGAAGAAGTTATTTATGAAGAATCAACGACCAATCCATATGTGGAAATGATGTCAGATGCTTTTTCTGGTACAAGTATAACGAAATGAAGAAGTTATTTATGAAGCATCAACAACCAATCCATATGTGGAAATGGTGTCAGATGCTTTTCCCGGAGTTGTTAATGAACAAACGCATGAAGAGATGTCGAACATCGTTTTATCTTTATGATTGATGAGTATTAAAACAGACTACAATATGGCTGAAAATTGCATGGATTCATTTTGTAAAACAATGCGGGAATAGAGATGGCACGCAGAACACTCCACGACCGAAGGTGTAATGCAACATCCATCGGATGGTCAGGCTTGGAAAGATTTCAATGAAATATTTCCCGAGTTTGCGTGTGAAACGAGAAATGTTTATCTTTGCCTGTGCACGGATGGTTTTAGTCCCTATGTACAAGCTGGAAGTCAATATTCCCTGTGGCCGGTGATTTTGTCTCCGTGTAATTTACCTCCCGAGATGTATTTGAAAAGAGAGGTAATGTTTCTGACCTTGCTGATTCCTGGACCAGAACATCCGAAGAAAAGTTTCGATGTATTTTTGCAGCCCTTAATTCATGAATTACGACAGTTGTGGAACGAAGGAATCCTTGCTTATGACGTCAGTACTAAGCAAAATTTCAGATTGAAAGCGATTTTGTTGTGGACAATTAGCGATTTTCCTGCGTATGGAATGTTACCAGGATGGAGCACGCACGGAAGATTAGCATGTCCTTATTGTGTGGAGGATACAGATTCATTTCGACTAGTACATGGTAAGAAACCATGTTGATTTGATTGTCATAGAAGATTTCTTCCTCGTGGTCATGCTTTCAAGAGAGATAAAAAAATTTTCGGAAGAACGTGGTTCAAAAAAA
>CM071872.1:35808941-35832323 GCA_036759665.1 Gynandropsis gynandra | reverse complement strand
CAGATGCAACGCCCTCTAGACGTGATGGCGATCACGGAGACGATATCGACCCCGCCGATTTAAACGAAATGTAATAGGGTTGAGTAACGTAGTTTTAGTTTTAGTTTTAGTTTTCTGTGAACAATTTAATATTTTAATTAAAAAAATTTTATTTATTTTTAAAAATATTTTTAATTTTTAAAAATTTTAATTTTTTTTATTTTTTTTTTCAAGATTTCCATCGGGCATCCGTTGGGAACCCCTAAGGGCATCCGTTGGACCCTATTTCCCGCCAAATGTTAACTGTCGTCCTTTCCCGCCAGTTTGCAATGGACGTCCGTTGCTATGTCCCGCCAAGTCGCAACGGATGCCCGTTGGAAAGATGAATTTTTCCCCGCGTAATTTGCAACGGACATCCGTTGCCTTCCAACGGCCGTCCGTTGCAAAGTTGCAACGGTGATCCGTTACAAATGTTTGCAACGAGCGTCCGTTACAACCTTTGCAACGGAAGTTTCCGTTGCAATTTCCGTTGAAGCGCTACAACGGATATAATCCGTTGGACCACCGTTGGAATTGCAACGGATCCTCATTTGCAACGAACCATTCGCAACGGACGGGGATCCGTTGCCTTCCGTTGGAAACAGCGATTTCCAACGGATTTTAGGTATTTTCCAACGGATATGTCCATTGGAAAATGCCTGTTTTTTTGTAGTGCAAGCATATCACTCAAAGAGTACCTCGTCAGACTTGAACGAAATATAGTCTCGGTTTTCAAAATCTATGATAGAAACTCGCATACCAAAATTCGGGAGAGGACAAAGAAAGTGGAGAACATGTACACCTCATGTATTCTGCTTTCCCGAATTGGCGTTATACGTGGGTGTTATGTCCGTCTACTAAAGCATGAGATGCCTTCCGAGAAGCATTTGTTTATGGTCTTTAGCTTGACCCTTACACTCTAGGCGTGTGTGGGATTGGAAAGAGGAAGTATGCTTCTTTCGTACTTTACGTGATCAGCATAGTATGGCTTTAACCTCTAAGCGTTTGCCATGAAAAACCTTTCATTTACCTTATCCAACTCTACGACTCCATGTGGTGAGACACCTTTGATGGTGAAGGGCCCCGACCATCGCTACTTGAGTTTTTCTGGAAACAATCTCAAGCGAGAATTAAAAAGTAATATCTGACCGCCTACCTTAAATGAGCGCTGGAAATGTGCTTGTCATGCCATTTCTTTGTGCGCTCCTTGTAGATATTGGGTGATTTGTCATCACTCCAGTCTAGATCCATGCATAGATAGGTGATCGAGGGCGTAGGTGGTGATGCGCAAATCTGAAACACCTTAGTGCGCTCATGCTTGAACATCTGCCCGCATGGGTCTTCTGTCTCAAAAGCGTTTGCATGTGGTGGGGTATGATCTAGCCCATGCGGGCTCATGTTCACGTGCTCAGCTCGTGCGGGATCTTCACTCACCCTCTATGGGGTACATAAAACCTCATTTAATCCCGAGAGGTTTGCCCGGGGTACCAGAATGTTCTCACTTGTACTACGACATTCGTCAATATGCCTTCAGGTCTTCGTACGGACTGATCGACCAAGGTAATCAGCATGCGTGTGGACTGTAGATCTCCTACTCGATTGAGTGTCTTAACAAGTGACAGTGGTAGCAAGCTCACACTCCCTCCGATGTCGATTAGTGCATGCTCAATCTCATAATTATAATCTTCCAAGGGGTAAAGAAATTACCTTAATCGGGCATCATTTTAGCTATGGTAGACGGTTGTATGAGAGAGTTAGTGACCATCACTACCTCATTGTCTACGGTCATCTTCCTCGTTATTATGTCTTTGAGGAATTTGGCATAAGAGGGTACCTTCATTAGCGCATCGTAGAATGGGATGGTGACTTGCAACTTACATAGAAGTTCCACAAAGTTATCGAATTAAACGCCATTGCTTTGCATCATTTGGCACTATGGAAAGCGTAATGGTGGTGGCCTCGGGGCCGGTTTCACATTGGCTAACTCCTTCTCCTCTTCCTGTTCGGTTTCCTCCTCTTCCATACCTTGAGTAATGGTTTGTTCACTTGTATTGCTCGGAGGCTCTTCTGTCGCGGCTATAGAATGCCATTCCTTATTATAGATGGTGTTAATCTGCTCCCAGGGGTTTGTCTCAAGCTTCGCGGAGAAATGTCCAGACTGTCGGCTAGACCCTTGGGCTAGCTGTGCCACTTGTGTTTCTAGGTGTTTTAGGCGTGTTTGGAAGCTCTCCATCTGATTTCTCGTGTCATCTTGCTAAGCCTTGATTTCTCCAAACGTGTAGGTGTGATTATTTTGTTCCTACAGCAACAATTACGACATAGAAAGAACCTCGTAGTCATTTGAGGGTTGTGCGCGTTGCTGATAGCCTTGGTTCTGGTCACTCTAAGTGTTTTGTAGCTTCAAATATGCGCAATTGACTCCAGAAATCAACACCATTAAGCTCGATTAGGCCTTTTCGTCTTAAAACCTGAAAAGCACTTAAAAATCTGGATAGAGGACTAATTCGTCTCGGTTTTGTAACTCGTGCTATGCAAATGACGCAGAGATGATGTAAATGCATAGCCTAAAACTAATCTACACTATGTGTTATCAGATACTCCACAATAAAACAGACGAGTTGAACGATAGGCATATTCTCAATGTTGCACAATCATTACTCTTTTAGTTTCATCTATCAATCATGTTTTGTGAAGAAAGTGTCCTTACAATGGGTTATCTTATTAACATAACTCCATCTCCTATTCTTAATGGTAGAACACCATATGAGATTCTTTATGGTTCAGTTCCAACCTATGCGCATTTACGGGTTTTTGTATCCTTATGTTATCTTCAAAACCAACATACACATGGTGATAAATTTGCAAGTCGAAGTAATCGTTGTATTTTTTTACTACCCTTATGATCAAAAGGGATGGAGAGTTTATCACCTTGATCTTGGTATATTTTTGGTTTATCGCGATGTTGTTTTCTCTGAGAATAAATTTATTTTCCACAATCGCAACAACTCTCCATGTCCTATTTCTTCTCTTGTTTTAGCTTCGGAATGGACATGGCTAACCAGTGGATTTTGCCTTCACCAAAGTTAGATGCTTTGATATCTATTGCTGAGATAGATTCTTTTGACATACATTCTATTAATGGTCATGATGACAAAACAGTCTCTATTGAGGATTTTATGGAACTAAAATGAGGCCGGCGTATGAAGACTCTATCCACAAAATTATGTGATTTTATCATCAATACAGTTCAAACTACTACTCCTAAAGTCTCATTACCTCGATATTTAAATTTTGATTTTGTGTCTTGCACAAAGTTTTCAGAACCTCATCACGTGTTTTTAGAATCTATTACTATTGCACGAGAACCGTGTTCATATCGTGAAGCTTTGATTGATGCTAGTTGGACGACAGTAATGCACGATAAAATTGACGCTCTCGAACAAATCATACGTGGACTCTTGAAAGTCTACCTCATGGGAAGAAAGCTATTGGAAATAAATGGGTCTTAAAATCAAGTATTTTTTTATGGATCTATTGAATGTTACAAGGTTGTCTTGGTTGTTTTGGGAAATAATCAAGTAGAGAGAATCAACTATGATGATACTTTTGCTCTTGTGGAAAAAATGGTAATAGTGCGGCTATTCTAGTTCTTGTTTCTATTCGTCAGTGGGAGGTACATTAGATGGATGAACAAAATGCTTTTTTACACGGTGATTAAAACGAAAAAATTTACATGAAACCTCCACTGGGTTTTGCTCCATCAGATTCATCTCTTGTTTGTTGCTTATGAAAATAATTATAAGGCTCGAAGCAGACATCTCATTATTGGTATGCAAAGATTGGAAATTTTTTGAAAAGTTATGGATTATGATCTTCACCTTTGGATCATTCTCTTTTCACGTTCTCTTCAGGTGACATTTGTTTATATGTGCTTGTCTACGTGGATGACTTGATCATTACGGGAAATTTTTCGGTTGCTATTCGTGCATTCAAGGATTATCTTGGTAGTTTTTTCATATGAAGGAATATATCTATGTCAACGAAAATATGTTTTGGATATCATATTGGAAACTGGTGTTCTTGGTTCAAAATCGGTTGGTTCTCCTCTAAACCAGAACCATCATCTTGAGTTAATCGAGGGTGTTGTTTTGGATGATCTTTTACCTTATCGTCGTTTGGTGGGTAGGTTAATTTATTTGACATTCACATGTCTTGAATTATCTTATTTTGTGCATATCCTCTCCCTATTCATGCAGACTCCTAAACAAGAACATTCGGATGCAACACTTCGAGTTGTTCGTTATCTTAAAGATAACCCTAGACGAGGCATTCTTCTTCGATCCGATTCTACCTTACAACTTTCTGTTTGGTATTATTCTGATTGGGCAGGTTGTGAGCTAACTCGTAGATCTCTAACGTGTTGGTTTATTCGATTTGGTTCTTCTCTAATATCTTGGAAAATGAAGAAGCAACATATTGTCTCTTGATCTTCTGTCGAGGCTAAATATCGTTATATGGCCATAACTAGGTGCGAACTAGTATGGCTTAAAGCTTTACTTCACGATCTTGGATTCAGTCATTCACAACTGATTATATGGCTTGCGATAATAAGACGACTCTACATATAACGACTAATCCAATATTTCATAAAAGAACAAAGCACATCGAGATTGATTTTCGTTTTGTTTGTGATGTGGTTCTCAATGGCACTATTACTACTAGACATGTTTCGATGCACGATCAACTTGTTGACATTTTCACCACAACTTTGGGACGCAAGGAATATGATGCATTTATTGGCAAATTGGACGTTCTCGACTTACACACACCAACTTGAGGGGTATTATGAAACATATTGTATAGTTTCTAATACTTTATTTGCTAAGTCTTCCATATATTTAGTTAAATTGTTAAATTGTATATTATACATTGAACTTATGAAATGATTAATAAAGTAACCAAAAAGAAGAATTTTCATTATGAAATTGATCTTGTTTTATTATATTGATCACAAACAAAGTATTAGCATGTCGACCCAAATATCAACATAAAGTTATATGGAAATAACAAATTCAGAGAAGAATTTGTTACCTACGGAAACTCAAATATAAACCCAATTCAAAATTTTAAAGAGGTTTACTAATTAACAAAAGTATCAACGTCAAAACTAACGCAAATATGCATAGAGAATGACTGCCAACGCAATAGTAGTACAAACAAACGCATTATCAGGTGTTCAATTAGTGTTGAAAAAAATTAATGCAAAACAAATATTGTGTATCACCGCTATTTTACCTATAAATCAATATAGTTTTCCAACATATAGGTTTAGAAATTTTCATTTTATATTCCTTTAAACTCGTGTACGTCAATATAAAATATTTTAAGAAGTTGAAAATTTAACATAAGAAATAAGAAATAACAAATAAACATTAAGATGGTATATATATATATATATCCTATATTGTCCAAACATTCGATTGAAATAAATCAAGCAATGTTCATGCTTTGTATCAAATTCATGAAATAGAGTGTTATAGTTCTTTTCTACTATGCATGTTTCACATGTTTCATTATTATATTTGACATTAGGTAACAAAATTTGTAATGCTTTGTAATGCGGATGTCCTAACCTAGCATGTCAAATTTAAGATTTTATATTGGCAGTTATGTCTGAACAAACCTACGATTGGAAAATATGATTAAATATTCTAAAATATAACGTCTATTATTGATCAATCCTTCTTCAACGACCTTCTTCATCTTATATCCTAAATCCAACACTTGTTAGATTGAAAATAAACCATGCAATTTAAATATTAAAAACCATGCAATTTAAATATTAAACTAGTTTTGTAAGTGATAATAAGTTACTTGATATATTTGGTACATATAGAGTCTTAGTATTTTATTTAGGATTCTATAATCTTTTATACCTTTGATTTGTATATTATTGTTGTTTGCAATTTTTACGTTCTTTAAATACGGTTGTTCATTCTGAATTAAATTCGATTGTTTACCATGTGGTCAGTGGCTCTAGAATCGATTATAACGCGATTAATGTATTTAGAAATTAGAGTGATATTATCCGGATCAATTTGTTTATCAATACCACAACCGAGGAGAAGCTTGATTTTTTTTGTATGTTGGTCTTGGTTATATAGATGAATTCTTCAATGTAATGAGTTGTCTCATTAGTATTGGTTTGCATGAAATGTGATGGAGTAACAAACACTTCTAGTTAACTGATCTTTCTTCCTGTAGGCATTGGATTGACCTTATTGTAATGAGTAGTTTCCAGAGAACTTCCATGGAATAAGTGTAATGATCATTCCTCCTTCTGAATTTACATACAAACTTTGTTAGAAACATGAATAGAGTTTTCACAGATAAATTTGCGCTTAGATCTTGGATTAGATTTAACATCTCCACTAATTTCTTTTTTCAATTATCAAAAAACTTAAAAATTGTAAAAAAAATTTAATTAAAAACGTTAGTTTTTGTTAAGAGGGCAAACCAACATCCGAGCGGGGTTTAGACAGACTAGGTGGTATATATGAATATATATATATATATGTAAGTAAATAATTTTTCAATTGAAATATTTAATTTCAAATATTCATAAATAAAAATCAAATATAAAAAATTAAAATAAAGGAAATAATGTAAATAAATAGTCTAACTATCTAATTTTGGTTCTTCATATTTTCATTAAAATATTCTCATCGAACTCAAAATGAATATTAAATTCTTATTTAAAATCAAACTCAGATTTATCAAGCTATCTAACCACCAAATCATACTCTTTATTTTTTAATCTTCGTGCGTTATATGCCATCATTAATATAATAATTCATACAAAAAAGTAAAAATAAATGTGAATGTATGTTGTGAAATATACATAGCCTATAATGATGAGGACATCGACAACGAAATTCATCGAAGGAGGGTCACACGGACGAGGAGCTAACTAAGCCTACTCACACAAGACGAGCCATGAGCTTGCGGGAGAAAACAACCAAGATAGCGAAGGAAGCATAGCACACTCTAAATCAAAAGGAGGATTTGGGGCCAATTCAAGGAAGACTCGAATTGGTTTTCTCCATTGAACCAGGCCTCGGCTGATCTAACTATGAGGGGCTCGAGCGGCACGAATAAGGAAGAGCGAAAGATAAGGTTCATTCCTTATCATTTCTAACAACTAGAAAAAATGCCCAAGACAATCTATATCCCTCCAAATCGTCTACTTTCCCCATCCAAAAATCTCTAATGGATAAGAAATCTTTCAACGTGCTACTAGATCGATTTATGATTCTTTCTTGATGTATTTTTCTTATTATGACGTGGATAAACTCCTATATGTAGGACTTCACCCCATTTGTAACTTAAGAATTGAACTTTATAAGAAATGAAATTCCTCTTTTCTAGATCGTATATTAAGAGTTTGTATCTTCAACAGCAAGAGTTTGTATTTTGAACTTGTTTTGGAAACAATTGAAGTCAATTTCAAATTATATCAAGAGATTTTTACACCTATCGTGGTATCTTTCACTCCACCAAAATCACGTTTATCCACCTTCTTCATCTTTTGCTCGTGTGATCATATCCTTCGTCATCAAAGTGGCCGAAATTTTGAAGAGTGTCCCTAGGACAGTCAAGAGATCCTCCAAAATCCGAAAAAATCATATTCGAGAGATCGAGTATAACAAATTCCTTGCACGTGTCCTCAGTTTCAAATAAGTTTTTCCTAAAACACCTCAACCTTAATCATAATCATCTCTCATTCCTCTTCATTCTTACTATTCAAACGATGATTCAACATTTGTCTTACTCCATTCGTAATGAAATTATGTTGTTCTAATAAAGAGTTTATATATAACTCATTACTATACACTTGGAGGTTATATGAACATGACAAATGGTATAAATTTTCGTACAAGAACAGGACAGACATGAGGAAATTACAAACATAAACATAACAATCTTGAGATAAAAAAACAAAGAGGGAAACATCAATTATATTTATCAGATTTTGGCTTCTCCTCCAACGAAAGCTTGGGAACTGGGCAGCGATGAAGATGATAAATATACAAAAGCACATACATTTTTTTTTATCGAAATTGATAAAACACCGCAATCCAGTGGAAGGAGACGACGATCCGAGAGGAGGAAGACCGCCACCGGTGTGAGAGATAATGTAACACTAAGTTTTTTTTTCTCTTATTACCAAAACGAGGCTGATAGGAACTTTACCAAAATCACGCCTTTTTTGTTGAAATTTTTTTCCTAAGAAAAAAGTGGTTTGATGGACGTGGAGAAACTAATTGGCTACTGAGGCAGTTTGTCCATCTAGAAACCCCAATTCGGGTAAAATTGGTTCGCTTGGTCAGCACACCACCGATTTGTTGAACAGTCTAAAAACAAAGCATCCGATTCATAATTCTGCGGAACTAAATCCATATATTAAAAGTACAAGAAAACTCTTGCTTCTCAGGCATTCTCAATCCTCAGCCCTCCACGTAAACAAACCTGCATTTATTAAAAATTTATAACTCTCCCACAATCTCTCTAGGTAGTGGAGAAAAAAATCACGCTTCTCTTCCCACAATTTCTATCCAGACGCTTCCTATCCTCTTCTTTGCTTTGGTTACAGGTATATTTTTTGCTCATCTCTTGATAGCCTCTGATTCCATCTCTTGATAGCCTCTGATTCCATTTTCCATGTAGAATTGGTCATTTTTGAAATGCCAATGTGGATCATGCAGCTAAGTCTCTCTAACTTTTCATTGCAGATTATGATGCTCCAGAATGGTTTTGTGATGGGAGGTGTATTAGATTCACACGATCACTTCCGGGACCTAAGACTAGATGTCGATAACATGTCATATGAGGTGTGTTCATATTGATTTGATGTCACATCTTACCAATTCAAATTGGAAGCCCTAGATAGATCTTTATCCATGACTGATATGGTTTTACGCAGCAACTACTTGAGCTTGGTGAGAGAATTGGATATGTGAATACTGGACTAAAAGAAGAGGAGATCAATCGCTGCCTTTGCAAAATCAAACCCTCCACATCAAATTCAGCATCAATTGCAGATAAGAAGTGCAGCATTTGTCAGGTAAGCATAGATTGGTAATAAGGATCAGAGGAAGAATGATAAATGTTAACATCTTCAAGTTAGGTTTTTTTTGCCCATCTTTTTATAGCCTCCAATGCAATCTCCGACTGACGCTTCCCCTGGAATGCAATCTCTGACAACGCCTTTCCCCTGGAGAAGCAGAGTCCATGGAGACTTGCAACAGTGACAAAAGTAGAGGAGGTGAAGCTCATCATCAACATCATCCCAATCTGGCTCTCCACTTTGCCTTTGGCATCTGTGCCTCCCAAACTACCACCTCCTTCATCAAACAAGCCATCATCTTCGACAGATATCGGCCATAGCTTCTCAGTTCCTCCTGCCTCCATGTTCTGCCTCATCGCCCTCACCATCTACGAGAAACTCCTCCTGCCCCTGCTCCGACGCACCACGGGTAATGAAAGGGCCATCTCTATTCTTCAGAGAATCGGAACCCATGGAATGCAATCTCTGACAACGTAATTTGTAATATTCGGCAATAATTGGTACAATACACACGTAATTTGTTCTTAATCATGGATTTATGTTGTAACAAAACCATCCCTAAACCCCACAACCTTGCCCTCGATGGAAACCTTATCCGCCACGAGTGAACAGTCGGTGGAAGCAGCACTTTCCACGCGCTCCATTGGCGTTACAATTCGGCACGTGCGGTCTTCTCTTGTCACTTGCTGTAAGTGATCTAGATATTGAATAAGACGTAATTTGTTTATCCATAGAGATTGTTGGCCAGATTTTGACCAGTATTGAAGAACAACCTAGGTGCATTCTGAAATTGATATTTTGGTGTCAGGAATATGGTTGGAAAGGATGGGGAGAGATATCCTATGGAGGGCATGAATGTGTTCAACGCGCTCGGGCTTCTGAATTTTTGGTATGGTTACTATTAGATTGTTTGGCCCTTTTTGAATGACCTTGATTAGAAAGACTCCTAAATACGCCTAGCTAATTTTTTGCTCTTCATTTTTTATCAAGTGGGGATGATTTTCATTTTTCTTTTGTTTTATTCGGGTTCAGGTTCGATCATGGATGGAAGAAGCCATTCCTGGTGTTAATCACTGTATATTTTCGTATTTGGTTGGACTGGATAGCTTGAAGGCAACAAGTAATGGTGTAGAGTCATCATCTTGGCAACCTTGTAGAGATGTTAGATTACGTATGGACGGTCTCTTTGAAAGGAAGGAATATGCTCTCCAGTTAACCAAAGAGTTTACCACTTTATATACGAATGGCCGGCTGGTGGTGTTGGTATAAGGTAATTTATCCGCCTTATTATGGTGTGGAAATTCCTGTGTTTTATTTTGGTCACGTACAATTTGACTAATCCATGTTAGTCAGTTAAGTCGGGAGACTAAAATTAACATCCATGTGGTTTGTTCACATGGTTTTGATTTTCAAATTTTGTATGATTCTTGATACCCTTAACAAGGGTGTACAAAGGAAGGAAAAGACCCTCCATCTGGAATACTTGATCCATTGGGCTAGATGCAACTTTTCCTCTTCCGCTACCACGTTGGCGCCTCACGGATGAGTTACGTTGGAGTTGGACATATTGTATATTGTCTGTAGATTCAGACAACATCAGTCACTTCTCTCCTTTATGCCAAAGCCAAAATTCTACAACAAAATGGGGCTTCCCAATCATTTTTCAATGTCTTCTCACACACACAAATTGAGCAAATGCAGACAAATTTGCAGAGGTACTTTCTTTTTTGTTTTCTTAGTCATTTCTCAATGTCTTCTCATACACACAAACTTTGGTTTGCCTTCCTAAATCATGTTTCTGCCAATTTTCTGCAGAACATGCTTATACAAGAAGGAAAGGAGATGGCATCAATTATGTACACGAAGAATAAAAAAGCAGAGGTTTTGAAGGAGGCAGTGAAGGAATTCAACGCCCACGAGCAACGATACTCAGAGCAATTGCAAGAGCTTGAAGAACATGAAATCCTATGTTTTCACACTATCAACAGATCAAGGAGACTGGTATTAGAACAAATAACTGGGCCTCTCATGTACTAGATCAAAGTTCTTGATCCTTTGATTCTTTTGTTCTTGCTTTTGCCTTTGTTTTCTGTTCTTTGTTGGATTATGATAAGAACAGAATCCACTACAAATTACAAAAGTATCTTAATTAAAAATTCATTGAACTAATGATTACTTTTATATATATTCTAAAAATTATAATGTTATATTCTGAAAACACATTTACGGCGTCTAAAAATCTCCATGTATAAATTTTCATGTCTAAAATTTTTTTCATTCTTAGCTATACGTAAATGTGTTTTAACGACTAACGAATTTGATTTTATTGATCTTTTAGTTATGGAATCTAATACGAGAAGAAACAAAGTCATGGTTCAAGCAAAAGCAAAGGAAGTAAGGGCAGTAATCGTTCGAATTTCAGGCGTGAAAATGGTGGTTCTAATGTAGAGTTCACAAATAAAGAAGGAAATGAAAAGAAGAAAGGAAATGAAAAGAAGATTTTGTTGCAAATCGGTGGTATCGATAGCTATGAGGTTTATAATGATCGTTTAAAAGTCTGATAAAGAAACCATTGATGGGATGCAATCTTTACTAAATGTTTATTATGCGAAATATATGTTGTCTTATTCTTCAATAAAGTTCGTTTTTTTTATTTGTCAATCTTTTTCTCTTCTTTCTTTTGTTCTTTTTTTCACATATATGACAATTACTAAAACATATTAATCCCTATACATCAATATATACTAAATATATCTGATAATGAAAATGTTGTTATTAATTTGACTTAATAAATTATATATTAATAAATATGATCTATAAATATTCACTAATAAGTTTGATCGTGAAATTTACATCGCGTAATATATATAGGACATATCTTCTTATCATGATTTATGTTAAAAGACTAAATATTACAACACAATATTACTTTTACAAAAAAATATACCCAAACAATTTTTACTAAAATGTTTTTTCTTTAAAAAAATCAACCCGCGCATCGCGCGGTATTATTCCTAGTTATATATATAATAGTTGTTACAGAAGGAGGCCTCTCAGCCCTCCACGTCAGCAACAGATTATATATATTTAATTTAATTTTATTTAAAAATTTCACCGTTTTTTTCTCCTATGCTCCACCTTCTGTGTTTTAATTGTGCTTCATTTATCTCTATCGAAACGGTTTCTCCCCACTCTCTCCACTCCAGCAAATACCCTTTTTCACGCCATTCAATCCTTGCTTTCCCCCTTGCCTCTCTAACCTTTACTCTCTCCACTCCGGCGAACACCACCATTTTTTCCGCCATATCTTACTCCATTGAGCCGTTTCGGCTACTGTTTCCGGCGCCCCCGCCGTTCCGCCGCATCGATTTTCGCCGCCTCCGCTTCCTTTTCCCATAACACAAACACGCCGTCCGCCTTAGGTATTTCTCCCCCTCTCCCTTCTCCATGGTCCGCTCAACCCATCTGCCTCTCGGCTTATCTCCCTCACTCCATGGAGCCGTTCCTGCTACTGTTTCCGTCGTCTCGCCGTTTTGCCGCATCGATTTCCGCCGACACCTCTTCCTTTTCCGGTAACACCAGGCTTCTATTGCAACGCCTCACGCCGTCCGCCTTAGGTATTTCTCCCCCTCTCCCTTCTCCATGGTCCGCTCACCTCATCTGCCTCTCGGATTATCTCCCCTAATCACATGTATATATATATGTGTGTCTTAATTTGGGTCAGTTTGGGGTTTCCGTTTGGTCAGTATTGTTGGGTCTGCCCAGCACGCTGTCCATGCGTGTCTTTTACAATATGATTACCGTAGGGGTTAGACCAAACCGCATTATATTTGTATCAGTCTTAGCCGCTTGCAGTCACGCTGGTCCTGTTTATGAAGGCTGGCGCTGGTTCAATGCAATGAAGGAAAAATTCAATGTGGCACCCATTCTTGAGCACTATGGTTGCATGGTTGATCTACTTGCGCGAGCCGGGCATCTTCAGAAAGCATGGGAACTTATAAAAACAATGAAGATGAGGCCAGACTCGGTCCTATGGAGTTCACTTCTAAGCGCCTGCAGGACTCACAAGAATATGGAACTAGCAGAGGTATCTGCGAAACATCTGTTTGAGTTAGATCCTAAGAAGTGTGGGTACTACATATTACTCTCACATATATACGCTGATGCAGGACAATGGAAGGATGTTGAGAGGGTTAGATTACATATGAGGAACCGTAGGCTTGTCAAGCCACCTGGGTTCAGTTTGGTTGAGGTAAAAGGTGAGGTTCATGTGTTCTTGATAGGGGACCAAGAACATCCTCAGCGTGAGAAAATCTACGAGTTCTTAGGGGAAATGAACACAAAGCTTCAAGAGGCTGGTTATGTATCTAATACGGCGTCGGTTTGTCATGATGTTGGGGAAGAAGAGAAGGAAATGACTCTGAGAGTTCACAGCGAAAAACTAGCGGTTGCGTTTGGCGTTGTGAACACTGTTCCAGGTGCGATAATTCACATAATCAAGAACCTAAGAGTCTGCACTGACTGTCATACAGTGATAAAGTTGGTTTCTCGGATTGTAGATAGGCAGTTTGTGGTAAGAGATTCCAAGGGGTTTCATCATTTCAAATACGGGTTTTGTTCATGTGGTGATTATTGGTGAACTAAGCCATAATCACTCTTGTCCATCAGATTTTTGTAGTGTTTAGGGACAATGGCCTATACTTTGTTTTGACGAAATCCATGTCCTAAATGACTCCATACATACATCATGAGCCCAAAATATCTTTAGAAACAACATTTTAAACTATAGATATATTTCAGATCATTGCAGCGAGACCAAGGGCCGAGATCAGATCCATTTCTTGTGCTTCTACGATCGTACATACGATTTGATTTTCTCTTTTTATTAATCCCTACAACAATAACGTCAAATATATTAATGGTAAATAAAAATGAGCATTAATATCAAACTTGCCCAAAAAAACAAGTTAATGTGAGTGGGAGAGAGAGGAAATGGTTTTATTTTCAGTTATAGGATTATTTATTTTTAATAAATTATAAAATAATTGTCATAAAGAATAAAAAAAATGCATTGAATAAATGACCTATTTTAAGCAACCATTTGCATCTCACTCCGTCCATATAATATGCCTTCTCTTCTCCCCTCCTCAATATTTCAATTTTTCTACATGAGTATTCATCTATCAGTAAGCTATACAATTGCAAGCCGAATAGGAGTCTGCGTCCGCTCCACTGTTTGCTCCACTATTCAATGGTGGATTCATCAAATTAAAGAATTATTATGATTTAAAAAAAGACAAATAAATAAAATAAAAGGTTAGAGAATCAAGACAAACATATATCTCTACGGTGCTTTTTCGGCGTTCAACGCTCTGTACTTCTTCTCTACTTCTTTTTTATTAGCTGCTTCAGTTTTAGTACGAGAAAGTCTCCAAACACAACATTGATATCAGTAAGCATATCTTCGTTGAAATAATGATTTATATTGGATATATATTTAGTATTTAGAAATATTATTATTAGTAAAATTTATTCAGATAATTATAAATAATTATAATAGTATTGAATAATTTTAGTAGATAATCATTACTAAATAAATTAAATTTGTTTGTTCTATTTTTTGTAATATTAGGAATTGTTACCGAAAAAATAAATATATGAATTGATATTTTAAAGGATGTAATCATGCTATTATTTTTTTTAAAATTTTAATGTTATAATCATATGAGATCAATATTAATTATTATAATTAAAATTATCTCAACTGTCAAAATCTTTTTCTACTATATGTGTGAGAATTCGAAATGTATTTCATTGATTTAATATTTTTTATTTAGACCTTGGAGATTTCAATTCATTTTTTTATCCTTTTTTTTTATTTTTATCACATTTTCAATGGTTTGTTGTTTGGGTAAATCAACAATTAACTTAGAATATATATATATATATATAACCATTTGACAATGTTATTTTTTTATTATACATTATTTTATAATCATAAAATCGTGGTGGTTGTATATTGTATTGTGATTAAAATGCTACAATTGTTTTTAAAAATATATTTATGAGTATTAGAGACATATTTAAAAATACGTATTTTTTATTTTATAATTAATGGATCATATAAAATAATGATTTAAAGTAACTTTTAATCAAATTGGAAAATAAAGAATATATATTTGTATATAGTGAAAAATATTCTTTTTCTTTTAATTGTATTAACATATATATCTTGATAAATTTATTTGAATATATTAATTAAATTTTATGGATAGCTTATAAAGTTTGTATATTCTACTTTTAATAATTATTTATTATTATTATTATTCGATTTTACGCAATATGATATTCAAATTATATTGTTATATCGATAAATGTTTTTATAAAAATAACCACCCGCGTATCGCGCGGAATCTCTACCTAGTGTTACATAACGCTGAATGTATCTTTTTCAATATGATGATTAGCGTGAACATGTCCATAAAATAAAATCAACAAAACATCATCGTTCGTTCCCATCTTCTTCGGCTTCTCAACACTTATGTTCCTTATCTCATCACCAAATACCAAAAATGTAAAACTTTGTTCTCCGGAAAAAGCTGCTAAATCTTGCAAGATGCAAATTGGTATTCTTTACAAACAATATTTTAATCAAAAGGAAAGACAATCTGCGAATACATTAAGCGGATGGGAACCAAAGAAACAAAGAAGCAACCATTTTGCAAATGCAACAGTAACCGAAATAAGAATGGAACAGAAGATGACCAAAACTCACAGTTTCTTCATTGACAAGAAGATATATTATTTCCCTTTTACTCCTCTAGTATTATGTTTGTGTAGTAGGCCATGAAATCGACCAGAATATCAGTTCATCTATTTTTCACCGTTGATTCGGAAGAATAGATCCTCTACTCTGTGATCCGCGAAGGCTCTCCTACTGCATTCTCCATCCGAGTGTACCATTCACCTATGCGTGTGTTCTCCACCATATCCTTACCGGATCTAAGGTACCTTATTGGCCTCAGAACACCAAATACAGCAAGATCGGCCAAGTTTGGTTTTGAACCACCTGCCAAATGCAAGACCATTACTCAATCCAGAAAATACGATTTGTTGTTTCCACGGTTTTTTCTAGGCAATTTTGGAGTGTGTATGTTCTATATTGAACATACCGAGGTATGGACGGCCTTTCAAGGCATCAACCCAAGTTTCAGCAGCTTCATAGAGGGCGGCACGTTCATCTGTAATGTTGTATTTCTTCTTAAGTTTCTTTGACACGAAGTACATTGCTGTTGCTCCGGCATACTTTGCTACTAATCTTTCCGTGAAGCTGAAATTGCCTGCATATTTTCCATGGGAATATCATTAGTTCAAGGATTATACAGAAACTCTGACAAAAAAAGCCCTGCACGAGGTTTGTGACCTCATCTTGACTTACACATCCTCGAAAGTGGAATGCCCATATACATCTGGTCAAATACTAATACAGAAAAATCATTTTGAAAGAATTCATTGCATGAACGTCAACTGGAATCTAATCATACCATGAGTGGTGATGTAATCAAACGATTCTAGAGCTTCTGATGAATTCCTGTATATGTTAGGCGATAAAAGATGCACAAGGTGATTGTCCACCCACCTGAATAAGGTGCAATACGTTATCAGCTTCATGAAATATAATAAGAACCCTAACTAAAAACTGTACACGAGACAATACTAAAGAATGGAAGACCCTACTTGCGCCATTTGGTCTCTTCATCATCTTCAGACTTTGAAATTTCAGGATGCATCCTTCCGAACAAGTTATCAATTATTTCTGCACCATAAGACCAGAGAGTACCTCATTCAAGGGACAAGGCCAGTTCACTGTTGCAGATTCAGGGAGAGAAAAAATGCAGCTAAGATACAGAACAAAGGACAAACCTGAAGAATCAACCAGTGATTCACCATCTACAGTGAGGATTGGCACCTTCTTATAGTCAGACCATTTTATCTCTTTCTTACTGAGGGGATTCACTTCAACAACTTTATATGCAATCTTGTTGTAATCCAAGAACGCTGAACAGTTCAAGAGATTGAAAACATCAATAGGCAAATCCACAATAAGGCTTAATCAATAAACAAATAAACAGATAGTTAAATCAATTTTCATTTCCAGTATGAAAATGTTCACCAAACAATCATCTGATTAGATTCACGTTTCCTAGAGTTTCATAACGATTCGATATGACCCATAAGCATAGTGGTTCGAAGTCACAATCAGAAACGATAGATAACAGAAGATTGGATCCAGTGATGGACCAAGACCTAATCATGGATAAAAATATTCAAAACTTTGATCGGATCCGTCAAATTGATATCGAATACTTCAATGATTGTGACCGAGTACCTTTCACCTTGTTGCAGAAAGGACAAGCCTCGTACTGGTACAGAACCACTTCCTTGGGGCTAAACCTCTGCGCCGTCGCAGGCACCTCCTTGGCGTGAACTTCTTGAGCGAGAGACGATGCCGCCGCGGCAGAAAATACCACGATCCCGGCAACTCCGCCAGTAAAAGACGGTGTTGAGAGACCAAACAACCCACCGAGTCTCCGGGAGAACCTCCCGGAGTTGGAGGCCGAGGAGGAGCACGTAGTCATCATCATCGCTGTGCGAGCGAGGACCCGCGGAGGAGGACTAGCAACGGCAGCGGAGGAGGAGGAGGAGACGACGACGCGTGCGGCGATTCCGGTGGCTCTCCTCATGGTGCTTGTAGGGGAAGAGGATCTGACAGAGATCTGAGATTGGATTTTGATCGTGTTTTGATTCTTTCTCGGGAAGGTATGTTTTTGCGTTCGTTGGAGGTTTTTAGGGTTTAAGCTGTGTCCACGTTTATCGTTTCGAGCTTTCCAGGTTACTCGGACGAAAACTGCTTTTGGTACCTTCTCGCTCGCGTAGAAGGTTCTGTTTAATATTAGAGTACAAAATTTATTATAATGTTATTCTTACATAAAAATTTATAATTTTTGTTTCAAGTGTGGAATGACAAATTTAATGATTTAAGAAATACTAAATTGGAATGTCATTAAAAAATAATAATTTTAATATTTACGAATATTATAATTTTGAGAACAATATTAAATCTATATATTATAATGTTATAATATAATTTTTTAAAAATTATATTATTTTCAAGATTAATTTTTTTAGTTAATTAATTTTTACTGTAAATCATTACATATAATATTTTTTATTATTAGAACATATATAGATTTAATATATCTATATACATATTATTTTAATCCATATATAGTTTAAAAAATCTCCATGATACATCAATTTAGTAAAATATAGTAGTTCCAACAAAATAGTCGTGACTATGTTTTTTAACTTCTCTGATGTTGAATTAGTCTTGTGCCTGAAATATAATTACCACTAACTATATATTGTTTTGGTAAATAATTAAACCTTATTTATTTTTAACTCTAGCTACTATAAAAAACACAATAAAAAACTTATGAAAAAGAAAAATTCAGAAAATTTCTCCTCAAACTTTTTACTATGTCATGATTTCGATGTGGATTATTCGTAGAGGTTTCATGTTATCGAAACTATAATCTCGATGTCCTAATTCCTCTAATTTCTAGTGAATTAGCATTATGTTCATTTGTTTATGAAATAAAACCCCATGAACCTAAAATTTAAAAACAAACTAAATCTCATATATGAATTTTCAAAAACACGTATACACCTCAAACCCTCTTGCTCCCAAACATTTTTCATATCACTATAAGAAAATCACGATTTAGGGACTGAAGAATTCGCTAATCCGTCTCTAAACCTGTTTAGGGACGGATTAGGGATGACTAATGGTAGTCCGTAAACGCGCGTCGCCAAATGTCATCCGTCCTCAATCCGTCTGCAATTAAGAACGGAAAATTCAGTCCGCAAACGATCCGCATTTAAGGACGAAAATTTCAGTCCGCGACCCTAAAAAGGGACCAAAATAGGACTCAGAATTTGGGGACGGATGGTGGCCGTCCCCAATTTTTAGGGACGAAAAATGGTTCGTCCCCATTTTTTAAAAAAATAAAAAAATAAAATTAAAATAAAGTTTGATTAGATTAAAATATAAAAATTAGTACATAAAAATAATTAAAAAGAATACAAATAACTAACATTTTTAATACTAATCCGTTGGAGGTATTTTTGAATCGTCGTGATCAGAATCACTGTTCTGAAATGCATCCCAATCGATGTTAGGCATTTGCGATTTCATCATGCGCAGAAACTTTTCCATTCGTCTTTCTGATCGTTCAGCTCGCTTGCTTGATCGTTCAGCCTCTTTTAGTGCTTGTTCAACGCGCCTTTCGGATTTTTGTTGCGCCTCGAACACTTTTGATAACTTATGTCGGAACTCGTACTCTGATACTTTTTCTTTACCTTTGGAGGAAGTTGAATGTTGTGAGGCCATTCCTCCAAGTCCGAAAATACGACCTTTGTATGGTGTAACTTGCTGTAAAACAAATATTGAAAATTAATGACATTTATAAATAGTAAAATATATCATATTGAAATGTCATTATTACCTCGAGATACAACTCGTACTCTTCCTGACTAAGGGTAGTTTGTGTTCCGTCTTCTCTCGGGGGAATTTGCGATACTCGTTCTACTGCCATATTTTCAATTTCATCGTGAAGACTTTTTACCTTGGGATTCACCCACGAACCATCTGACTTCTTAACGTGCGTATGTTCCAACAATTCTAGGTAGGATGGTTCAGATCCCTTCTCTTTCGCCTGAAACAAATAAAAAGATATAAGTTTAATGAAATGTTAATTTTATATAAATGCATAAAAAGTAGAACGCCGAACGTATACTTCCGCAAAAGAACGTGATCCTACTGTATGTACGCTTATCCCGTATCCTTCTCTATTAGAACGCCGGGATTTACTTGCTCGCTCGCTTTTTTCCTTAAATTTTGGATCATCCCAATGTGCGCACATCTGATCCCAAATATCTTCCGCTATCCAAAGGGGTTTTCCTTTCTTCTCTCGTCTTTTTTGACATAAACTTACGATAGACTTGAGACGAAGTCCCGCATGTTTGTCAAATTCGGACTTTACTAGTCCGGTAATTGTGGGATTCCAATAAACTTTTTGCTGAAATAATAATAAGCTTATTATATTTAAATTGTAATTTCAATTACTTGATAAAATTAAAAATTGTTTAAAACATACCAGAAATGATTTCCACCATCGTTGCTTAATTTCTGGATCGGTATGTGTCCAATTGTAACACGACCGATCATAATCAGCTTTTATCGTCATTGATATGTGACGATTAAGTTGACCATATCCAAACCTACAAATCAAAATGAAAGATAAATTAACATTTAATTAACTATTTATAATTGACATTTGAATTTGAGTATGCGTACCATAGTCCGCCGTTTCCACGAATAGGGTCTAAATGAGGAAGCTTGCGTCGTTCTTCATCCATTGCTAAAATTTCTTCTACAGTTGGTTCATCGTGCATCTAAGTTTCGTGATGCGTTACTGGATCGAGTGGTGGTTGGATTTGCGGATAATAAGGCATATATTGCGCCGATTGTGTCGATCCAGTGTTTCGGAAGAAATTTGGATTCATATATTCACCTATTAAGCTTCAATTTAAATACAAATCATTAAGGCAAGAACAAGTCGGATTATTGACCTAATGAAGAACTTCAAACAACAAGATTACCTATAATCCAACACCAAAGATCAGGACATTTAAGCAATTCGAAATCTAGATCGCAAGAGCTAAGAACAATTGCAAGAGCTAAAAATCCGAACAGGACAATACGAGTACTCGAACCGAGCACTCACCTTATGGCCGAGAGAGAGAGCTACGGCGGGGGTGGCGATAGGCGAGAGGGAGAGCTGCGGCGGGGGTGGCAGGGGCGAGAGAGTGAGCTGCGGGCGGGCGAGCGGGCGATGTGGAAAATGCCTAAGAGAGATGCCGTCGAAAATTTAAAGACAATTGGGGACGGACGAGCCGCGACCGTCCCCAATTGGGGCGGGCGTTAGGTAGCCGTCCCCAAATTAGGGACGGTTGTGTCTCATCCGTCCCCAATTAAGGACGGGCACATCCGTCCCCAATTCTGGGACCGGGATGGGACGATGTGCCGGGACACGACGATGTGCCAGGACGGGACGATGTACCGGGACGGGACGAGACGAGATGGGATGGATCGGGACGAGATATTTGTAAACGTCTAACATGATCCGTAAACGTCTAACATGAATATCCGTAAACATTAAACAATTCATTAAGAAATAGAAACAATTCGTAAACATTTAACAAATCATTAAGACGTTAATACGTCTTACATGAATATCCGTAAACTCTCAACACCGAATAAACAATGCATTAAGAAATAGAAATACTTGAATATCCGTCAACATTTTAACATGATTCATCATCTTCAGAGTCACACAATTGTTCCGTCGACTCTTGTGTTTCTGTATCTGATTCAAATTCGTCTTCTTCTTTTTCTTCTATATCTTCATAAAGATCATCTTCATTTCTTTCGATTTCTTCAATTTCACCGTGCGTAAGTTCTTCAACACATACCTCGTCAATAGCAATAATCTCGGTTATTTGTTCTTGCATTGGTAATTGTTGTTGTTCTGTGTTGTCGATAAATTTGCCCCTCGGAAGTATCTTCATTGCGACACGCCAACCTGAAGATCTTCTGATATGCGGATAGGAAATGTAACAAACTTGATCGGCTTGTGACGCAAGAAGAAAAGGCTCGTATTTTGCATATCTTCGTGTGGAGTTAACTTCTACAATGCCTAGTTTGTTTACTCTTGTTCCGCGACCGATTATTGGATTGAACCAATCACATCGAAATAACATCACTTTTAAACCGACATAACCTACAAAAATATCAAAATATGAGTCAATATCCAAAATGACGATATATATGGTAAGAAAATAATTGCCAAAAAGTCATCCCAAATCCGTTCTTAAATTGGTTTTTAAAATGACGACCGTCGCGTCGTCCACAAAACTACGGACGGACCTGACGTCATCCCTAAATTTGAGACCCTAAATTTGGAGACGGAAGGTGCCGCCGTTTCTAAATTTGGGGATGAAAGGTGCCGCCATCCCCAATCTTACATAAACAATTCTAATAGCTTATCTATTTCTATATAAAAGCGGAGTGAAGGAGAAAAGTCGGTGGTCGGTGACGTGGAGGGCTTCCCTCCGTCCAGATCGTGCCTCTTCCACGTGTAGGGCTCTTCGGCCGCCGGGTTCGCGATTTGGCCGGGATCCGACCCATTTGCTGGACCGTTCGATTAGGGCTCTTGCTTTATTTGCCCCTCTGGCTCTCTCTGCGTCGTCCGATCGCCACTCGTGGGAATCGAGTCGACGGTGCGATTTGCTCACCCATAATCTGGTACTGGATATGAATATGTCACACCACCATCAAAACATCTGTCTGGATTTCTAGTCCGCGTTTGAACATGTGGCTCGAAGTAGTATGAAGTGAAGAACGATATTTCCTCATTCACATATTGTTCCACAATTGAACCCTCCGGTCGAGCTTTTTGTTTGGTTTTTTTCTTCAGATGAAACATAAATCGCTCGAACGGATACATACTACGGAATTGAACTGGACCTCCTAATGCGGCTTCATGCGGTAAATGAACTGTCAAATGCTCCATAATATCGAAGAATGATGGTGGGAAAATCTTCTCCAAGTTACAAAGTATAGTTACTATGTTATTTTTCAGTCGACGAACCACATCTATACTCAGATTTCTCGCACATAAATCTCGGAAGAATAGGCCAATACCTATAACATGAAAGTATTATTAGTGTATTTAACAAATGTTATTCACACTACATATTAATAAAATCAACCACATACCTCCAATTGCTTCGTGTGCATGTTTGTCTATCAATTCAGAAAATCATATCGGAAGTAGTCTTTGCATGAATACATGACAGTCGTGACTTTTAATCCCTAATAACTTTCCTCCTTGAATGTCAACGCACCTTCCAATGTTAGACGCATAGCCATCGGGAAATTTCACATCTTCTTTCAACCATTTCAACAATTTATATTTCTTATCATTTGACAATCTGAATATCGGGACTGGCGCTTTACCGTCATCACTTATATGTAACTCCCTTCGTGAGCAATACTCTTCTAGATCCTTGCGTGATTTAATATTGTCTTTCGTCTTCCCCGTGACATTCAG